>WELA01012483.1:88324-224792 GCA_009602735.1 Mesotaenium endlicherianum
GTCATGGCGGCTGGCGCGTGTGCGGACGCAGGCACACTCGCAGACGCCGGCGCAAGCGCTGCAGGCGCAAGCGCATGCGTAGCAGCCGGAAGCGCAGCGGCCGTCGAGTGCGCAGCTGCAGGAACGGCTACAGCTGCTGGCGAGCACGCGGCTGTTGGGAGGCTGCCACGTGGCGCCTCTTGATGGCCTTGGAGCCGAGGGGTCGCGTCGTTAGACCGGCGTCAACGTCAGTCTTGCCTCCCCCGTGCGAAGTTTGTGGCGCCCTTTCCCTGGTGCGTTCGATCGCTGGAGCCACCGTAACGCGAAATGCGTTGTCGCCGAGGTTTTGTGTGCAGCCAGGGTTTAAGCCCTGGTTGTGCGCAGCCGCGTTGGCGCCGTCGGGACCCCGCACGGCAATCTGGCCGCACAGCGCCGTTGTGATAGCCCCCCCCTGACTGAGGATGGCGATTGCGACCGCCAGATCTGCGCTGGCTGGCTCGGGCTGTGCGCGCGTGCCAAGTGGCGGCACGTGTGCGCCAGGGGTAAAGTCCTGGCTGCACGCAGCTGCGGGCGCACCGTCGGCGCCCTGCCCGGGGATCTGGCCGCATAGCGCAATCGAGGTTGCCTCCCCCTTCTCGGAGATGGCGATCGCAGCCGCTGTCTCTTTGCTGACCGTGCCGTGCTGCGTGCGCGCGCCACGTGGCAGCACCTGTGCGCAGCTGTCGCGCGCAGCTGCGGCTGCTGCTGCGGAGCTGTCGTGGCGTCGCCAGCTGCGCAGCGGGCCTGGCAGCGGGATGTGCGACACGCGCGTACGTGTGAGTGCTTGCGCGGGCACGCTGCTGTCGGCAGGAGCGGCTCCACCTGTTGTGCCGGCAACAAGTGGCGGCCTCTGCTGGGGCCTGCTGTCTGCAACAGCCAGCAGGGGGCGGCTATTTTGGCCTGTGCGCAAATCTGCGCACGGTTGTGCCGCGCGTACGGCAAGGGACGCGGCAGCTATGCTAGCAGCAACCGTGCGCGCCGTCTGGTGAGCTCGTGCCCGCGTGCTAGCTGTCGCTGCACGGGCCGAGGTGAAGCCTGCTGGCGACAGTGGGGCAGCGCAGGCCACGGGCTTTGTCGGAGCCTGGGCCGGCGTGCGTGCGGTCTCGTCTGCGGGCGTGCCTACGCCAGGGGATGGCACGGCCGCGCAGGCCTGTAGCCTGCCGTTTGGCAGCCTGTCAGAGCGTGTGCTGTCGCTGCTGACAGGAGTCAGCGTGGTGTGCGCAGGTATGGCAGGGCCGTCCAAGCGGGCGCCTGCAGCTCCGATCGCAGACGCTACGTCGTCGCGCGGACGTGCGCGGGGTTGCGGGGCTGCCGCGGAGCCGAGTGTCGACGTCTAAGTTTGTCGAGGGTCGGAGGCAGGCGTGTGCGCAGGGGCTGTGCGGGCGCTTGCTGACAGAGCTGTGGCGTAGGACGGTGGAGCGTGTGCAAAGAGCGCTCCGCACGCGTCGTAGCTGTCGGCGTCAAAGAGGCCACGGAGTCTTGCGATCTTCGCGTTGGCCTCCACGAGGGCATCACTGACGTCGTCGAAGCTGCAGTAGTCGGCTCCGGGAGTCAGCGCGGCGTCCGTTGTGGCCGTAGGTGCCATCATTGCAGGGCGTCCACCCGTGCGACGGTTGCGCCCACCTCGCTGTCCTGCTGCAGGCGAAGGACCGTCACGAGCGCGCCCGTTCTTGACGTCGCGCTTCTTCTGCAGACAAACGATCTGCAAGTGGCCGGCCTTGCCACAGTAGGTGCAATTGCCGAGACTGCCATTCTGCGCGAGCGTGCAGTTCTGGCATGAGTGGCCCGTCTTTCCGCAAGATCAGCAGGGGTCACTCGTCGTAGCGGCCATGGAAATGCGGCCACGCTTAGCTCCGCGCTGCTGCATCTGCTGGGGCAGCTGAGAGCGCTGAGGCTGCTGCTGCTGCTGGGGCTAGCGGGCAGGCGTCGTGCGCATCGTGGAAGATGGTAGCACCAAGGCCTCCTGTTGCATGCCAGTAGATGCAAGGCCCACACGGTCGCTAATGCTGCTCCGTGCGGCGGCCAAAATCTGCTTCTCAACGGAGAGATAGGCCTGCTCCAGCGAATACTCTGAACCGTGGCGGTCGATGAGGGGGCCGACAGCCCTCTTCCTGTAACGTTCTTGCTTTTTGAGAGGATCATTTCCACGGTATTCAAGGAATATTTAAATGAAGTGGAAAGAAAATCTATATACTTGTGCAAATTGACAAATCCTCGAGAAAGCGAAAATGAAAACTAACGTAGAATGCGTGCTTGTGAGTGTTGCACTCTCAATGACTCTTGCAAGTATTTATACTTGCACGACATGAGGCACTGGAGTGCTTCGAGTCACCACCTAGGGCACTGGTTCATGTTCAACGTAAACGGACGAAGGGGTACGACCCATTCGGCGGAATGCTCAAAACGCGCCGTTTGGCCATTTGGAGACTTCTCGACGATTTCCGAAAAACCGTTTCACGCCAATCGGGCGTATTCGCGTTCACGCGACTTTTTGAAAAGTCGCGACTGTTTGCGGAGTCGCGTACACGTGCTTTCGTCATGAACCGGTAGTTATGAAAACTACTTTGCCAATCGATTAGGTGTGAACGTTTCAAACGACGGGTCGCGGGTCCAAATCCGCTCGGATGCAAAGTCGCCTTGCATATTATGTGTCGTTTGACTTTTACGACTGTTTCTTCGTATCAACGACTGGTCGTAAATGTGAAATCTGTGATTGTCATTATCCGAAATAATGACAATTAAATCAACTTAATCAATCAGTGATTTATTAAGTTATCATCTCATATTTAATCAAAGTAACTTTATGAATAATTATGTCGTACTTTTGCGAAGTAGTCAAGTTACGGTACGACGCTTTTTGCAATAGTATCTCGGTCGTTTCGCCAATCAACCAGAAATTAGTCGACACACGCGTGTGGCGAATAATTGAATATGATGCAATCATTTATCAAATAATATGATAAATAGTATAACGTACTTTAGGTCATTGGGAAAACGTCCCAAACACGCCTAAAATAGCGCGGATCGTTACACTCCTCCCCCCTTGAAGGAACTTAACGTCCTCGTCAAGCGTACGTCTTGTAAGTCAAAATGTGTCAATACTAGCCTTGACTAGCGGAAAACAATGGTGAGCGATTGGACTATGCATCATCACAGTGACGGAAAAGAGCGATTAGTTGGCCGCGCCTCTTTTGCGTTTGTTCCTTGGCTTACAAATTGGCCCGGGTAGCACACTGCCCGTGGGACAAAGCTGTTGAGCGGCAACCCATCGTAACCAATATTGTTGAACCAGGTCCTTACATTTTTGTAGAGTTTCATCCAGCTGGAATCGTAATCAAGCCACTTTATCAAAAGCTCCACGCGTGGAGGCTTATGACGAGTGTAGCGGTGTCCTACGACCTCCTCTACATCCCAGGCCTTATCATCATCAGCGAGTTCCAATTTCGGTGCTTGCGGCTGATAGCGGCCATCGGATCTAAACAGCTTAAGTAAACTGACATGGAACACAGGATGCGTTCGCCCCTTGGATTTAGGCAAATCGAGTCGGTATGCAACAGGTCCAACCTTTGCAATAACGATAAAAGGGCCTACCCAGCAAGGCAAAAGCTTGCGCTTTCCTGGGTGCTTGAGTTGGAGGTTATTAGTTTGCAAAAGTACTTTATTGCCAATTTGAAAACTTAACGCAGTCTTGTGCGTGTCAGCAAACGTTTTCTGTCGATCTCGAGCAGCGGCTAAAGCCAACTCCGCGTTTTTGTGCACCTCTTGAAGAGAATGGACAAATAGGCGTGCACTTGGCACTCTCATGGTTGACATCGCCGTCTAACCTTGAACGACGTGTGTCAAGGGAGTGTGCGGATGTCGCCCATAGTTAAGGAAAAGGGAATTTCCTTGACACTTTCTTGATAAGCATTATTAATTGCAAACTCTGCAACTGAATGGAGGGTGTCCCAGTTGTCTTGGCAAGGATTCACATAATGCCTAAGGAATTGTTGCAAAACGCGGTTCAAGCGCTCTATCTGACCATCGGTCTAAGGATGGAAGCTAGTTGACATCTTAAGGTTCGTGCCGAAACGCGACAAACTTCCTGCTAGAAGTGGCTCGTAAATCTACTGTCACGATCACTTATGATTTCTTTCGGCATGCCATGCAACTTCAACACGTGATCCACGAAGAGACGCGCGGTCTCGACTGCATCAAGTGATGGTTTAGTGGCCACAAAGTGCACCATCTTAGTGAAACGATCCACGATCGTTAACACCCCATTGTGTCCTATATCAGTGGTAGGCAATTCCATAACAAAGTCAAGGCTTATGCTTTCCCAAGGAGCACATGCAAGTTCCAATGGTTGCAACTTCCCAGCTGGCAACGTAAGGCTCGGCTTACTCCTCTGACATGTTGCGCAGTTGACGATGTACTCGGCAACATGAACTTTGAGGGACGGCCAAATATACCCTCGGCGCAAAGCGTGTGTGGTTTTGGTAATTCTATGGTGACCAGAGTAAGGAGAGTCAAGCGCTTCTCGTAGTAGCACATGTCATACTTGGCCTTCTGGGACAGCAATGCGCCCATTGTGCCACCAAAAACCGTTTGCAAACGAATAGCTTGAGTGTTCTTTCCTTTTATCCATACTGTCCATTGTTACGGCTACACCGTTCAAGCCAGTACCCTGGAGATCTAGGAAAAACGGATCTTTGAGATAGCCCTCGTGAAATAGTTGATGCAGATCAAGTACTTCCGAGTTATGCATGCTATCCAAATCGGGTGTGCCTGCGTCATTAGGCTGGTTGCCGTCAGATGTCTGGGGGGGTACAGCAAAATCAAGGGTGGCCGCCCTCGAAACCTGACCATTTCGTTCTCGCAAGCTAGCAACAGTCCCCAACATGAAGTGGTGATGAGGAATTCGACTTAGAGGATTAGCAACAATGTTGCGGCCTGGACGATATGCCCACTCAAAGTGGAATCATTGCAAGAACTCAGACCATCTCGTCTGTCTCCTCGATAGCGTTGGCTGAATTTGAAAGAAGGTATGTGGGCAGTGGTCTGTAACCACTGTCAAACCCTTGCAGTCTCCAAATAACATCGCCCAATTTTTAAAGCGTGTATTTATGCCCAGAGCTCCTGCTTTGTCGGTGAGTAATTTTGTTTGGCAGTTGTCAGCTTTAGACTCTCAAAACTGATAGGCTTGCCTGCCTGCAACAGAACAGCCCCTATTCCAACACCAGACGCATCGGCGACTACCTCGTAAGGCAAGTCGGGATTGGCTATTGAAAGAAGTGGCGCATTAGTGAGTGCTTACTTAACGCGCTCAAACGCATGTTGCGTATTCTCATTCCAAATGAACGTCTTATCTTTCCTTGTCAGAGCAGTGAGTGGCGCGGCCATCACTGAATAACCTTGCATAAACTTACGAAAGAAGTTTGCAAATCCTAGGAATGAACATACAGTATGTACAGCTTTCGGGACAGGCCAGTCAGCGACGCACGCTATCTTGGCTGGGTCAGGGCGCACCCCTTTCGAACCCACTATATGTCCGAGGTACAAAAGTTCATCCTTTAGGAAGGAACATTTCTTGAGCTTAGCGTACAGCTATTGCTCACAAAGGATTTGCAACACCAACCCGAGGTGCTTGTAGTGCTCGTCCCTGTTCTTTGAATAGACAAGGATATCGTCAAGGTAAACCTGGACAAATTTCCCCAAGTAAGGTCTAAACAAATCGGTCATCGTACTTTGGAACGTCACTGGTGCATCGGTAAGTCCAAAACTTAGGACTTTGTATTGGAAGTGCCCAATAGGCGTACGAAACGCTGTTTTGGGGACATCCTCCGATGTGATTCGAATTTGATGATAGCCTTGGGCTAAATCAAGCGAGGAGAACACGCATGCCCCCTGCAGCAAATCAAACAAATCATCAATGCGAGGCAACAAATAGCGGTTCTTGACCAATATATTGTTCAACGCTCGATAACCAATGCACATTCTAAGCGTCCCATCTTTTTTTTGAACAAATAGGATGGGGGCGCCGAATGGAGAAGAGCTTCGCTCAATCCATCCTTTCTCTAGCAAGTCGGTAATTTGGTCCTTCATTTTGTTCATCTCCAACGGGCTTAGGCGATGAATTTGCCAAGTCGGTTGAGGTTCGGGAATGAGAGGGATTGTGTGTCCAATACCCCTGTCAGGCGGAATCCGGTCTTAGTAATCCATAGAAAACTTTTTGACCGTGCTTTGCCAAACGTCGAGCTTGCTTTATGGACAATAGAAGAGTCTTTGAAGGACTATCCAAGGCCATATCGGGCTTAAGGGACCGAAGAGTAGTCTTCTTGGTCCCCTTGCGTACAATGCATGTCTTTTGAGCGAAGTCAAGCAATGCACTTGTTTGCGTAAGCCAATCATTACCCAAAACTGCGTCAATTCCATGCAACAATTCAATGATGTAGAATTACACGTGGCCGATGTATGATTGCAATTTTAGTAGTAACTTAATTGTTCCAAGAATACAAGCTAACAAACCATCGCAAAGGCGAAGTGTCTCGTCCTTGAGTATTGGAAGCAACTTCATCCCTTGTGCAAAACGTGCGCTTATGAAGCATACTGATGCGCCTGAATCAATGACTGTGAAGCATGAACGGCCTGAAACTTCCGCGTCAAACATCATATTTAACCCCAAAGAAGCATTATGCATCACTAGCAACGTCCTCGCCGTGGGAGGAATGTGAAAAATGTGGAGGTCTTTTACCAAAATCCCATTTTGCATTGTTGTCCTTGCGCGAAACCAAGTAATTGAGTCAGAGTACGCGCGAATATGAGTAAATGCAGCAATATAAATTGGTGCAAGACCCTTGTGCATTTTTCGTAATCGAAATAAGTGCGCGTAACATTTGGCAAGGTTAGGATTATGCGGCTGGAAGTGCAAGAACATGCAAGCATGGATACACTCGAGTTCCGTAAACTCGTCAAAGCTCAACACTTGCATACTAATATATTTTGAACGGAATACATCAATATTGGGTATGCCAAAGAGAACATGAATCTTGGGTGTATGCGAACATACACCTAGAAGTTCTTGCTCACTAAGTAGTGTTGTCAATAGCTCAAAAGGAGGCGCAATGACTGGCTCCGGAGCTACGTTGTCGGGACTATACCGCGAATCCTTTCTTGAAGGACACGTTTTAAAGGTATGTCCCTTTTTGCCACATGAAGGACACATACCTGGCGCCACAATGTGGGGACGAGTCTCGGTGTTATCAATCTTGCGAATCTTTAGGGCAGGTTCTGGTGAATTGGCAAAGTTTTCGCTTTTGGAAGGGTTATGCCGTTTCGAACCTCCCTTACGAGATGTATGAAAACCGGTATGAGGAGGACGTAGAGTGCGAACAGGCTGATGACGAGGCTGTACGGCTGGCTCCTTTTGTTGTCTCGTCTCGCGAGCTACAGCGGACTTTGGGCGACCTTGAAATTCTTCAAGCGGGGAGGGTTTGTGGGTAGGCGTCGATGCCGAGGCCCCCAGGGGTGGCAAGTGGGAGGGGCAGAAGAGTAACGTCGCCAGCGGTCCCAGATGTGCTAGCAACCCCCTGGACAGCTTGCAAGTATGAACGAATCGCGGTTAACCATCTTGGAAACAAAGCGACTGTGCGCAATGAAAAAATAATTCCAGCAGCGCCTAGTTGGCCTGAGGGACCGTTGAGATTGTCGTTGTGGCCAGCAGCAAGAGCGGCAGCAGTGCAATTGCACCAACAACCGCTGCGTCGGTGCCGGCGTAAGGATTTTCTGGAAACCCTAGGAAACGCCGGAAAATGGAGAACAAAAAATTCCGTCGTAAAATGCTATGATAAGCGACCATTGGGTCAGGACAGGAGTGGGATGGGTGACCTTCCCAATATGAAAAATCGCCCCAAAATATATTTTCCCAAAATATATTTTCCAACCATCAAAAAAAAAAGTTCCTTGCAGAAACCGAGATCGCCTCCGATACCAATGTAACGTTTTTGCTTTTCGAGAGGATTTTTTCCTCGGTATTCAAGGAGTATTTAAATGAAGTGGAAAGAAAATCTATATACTTGTGCAAATTGACAAATCCTCGAGAAAGAATATGAAAACTAACGTAGAATGTGTGCTTGTGAGAGTTGCACTCACAAAGACTCTTGCAAGTATTTATACTTGCACGACATGAGGCATTGGAGTGCTTTGAGTCACCACCTGGGGCACTTGTCCATGTTCAAAGTAAACGGACAAAGGGGTACGACCCATTCGGCCGAATGCTCGAAATGCGCCGTTTGGCCGTTTGGAGACTTTTCGACGGTTTCCGAAAAATCTTTTCACGCCAAACGGGCGTAATCGCGTTCACGAGGTCGAGTGCGCAACATAGGTATAAGCAACACATCATAAGCAAGCAGGCTTCGCTGCAATGAAGTCTATAATACATGTGGCTTTATAGCCAAAAAGTGAGTCGAGTCAAATGCTTTAATTAAGGAGTGTGTACTCTCCAGAGTGAGCACCTCAAAACTGTAAACTGGTAGGAATACAACTAATGAAGTATGGCCCAAAAGTTCACTGGAAGCACATCATGATCTTCAAGAGTAGTCCTCTGCAAGGGTTTAAGCTGTGACTTTGCTCACCACTTGTGAAGTTCTTCAAGTGACTGGAAGCCAGGAGGGCTTGCTCTTCACAAGAGAGTAACTAAGTGGTCCTGAAAACATAAGAGATATAAGTGTAAGCTTTACTGATAATCTCTGCTACTTACACCTGGCATAATGGGACTTCTAAAAGATGTCTCTCTGAGGACATCTCTAGTACTTATACTCCTGGAAATTTGGCGTGGTATGCGGCGGATCCAATGCATCTAGTCAGTCTAGGATGCTCTCCTATGTGCACTAATGTGTACAAGGCATGTACTAGCACTCCTATAGGCTAGGCATAACTCAAATCAATCAAAGCAAAGCTCGTAGAATATGCTGTATCTCTCATTGATGGAGCTTACCTTGGGTGATTCTACGTAGATAGCGCCTCAAAAGTGAATCTGGAACTTGAGGAAGCTTCCTCCAGGAGTAGGTGATGCAGTCACCAAGTTATAGCCTCAATGATGCACTTATACTATGAAAATGCAAGACTTATGTAGTTTAAGGGACTCGCGGATTTGTGCATACAAAGCTAGGGGTTTTCGGGATCACGAAGAGCCAACAACGTCACCTTTGGGGACATTGAGTTACAAGTTGGCCCTTGGGAAAGTTCCGCTAGGGGCCGATAGGTGACGCGGACTAGATCGTAAATATCTCGCTCGATACTTGACCAAGTGACGCGAAACCGGTGCAATCGGAAGATGCTTTGACGCGCTACACTTTGGTTACTTCTAAATCTAGAAAATGTCAACATATAGATGCGTTAGGTCAATGAAAAGTCGGTCTTCCTAGACTGATGGTTCACACAAGTGGAGCTCGATTTTGTACGTCAACCTCGACTCAATAAATCATGACAATAGCTCAGAAGGAGGCTTTGCAGCTAGCTCCTGAGCTAATCTTTTAAAGGTCCCTTGCCTTTCCCCTTGGGATCGTTCCTCAAATCATTCCTAGCAGGACACATTGAGATCGTATTCCCATGTTTCCCACAGCCAAAACACAGACGTTCCGCCTTCACGCGACTGCGGACCTCTGTGCTATCTATCTTGCTAATCTTAGGAGGTGGACCACCTGATCTGGAAGTGTTGCCCGCGCCATAAGAAGAGTTCCGCTTTGGAGCGGCCGGGCTAGAACTAGGAAAGGAGGGTGGAGGGCGTGAGGAATGAACAGGCTGACGTTTAGGCTGTACGACCGTTTCCTCCTGTGCTAAAGTCTCAGTGTAACGTATCAGATTCGCTATGGTTTTCCATTCTAAATTTGTAATGGGATTTGCATTGAGACGAGTAGCGAACTCGGGCTGGAGGCCTAGGTGAAACAAGTGTATCTGCATATACTGCGTCGATTGGAACATCTACTATCTGCCCCACAAAAATGCGAAACTTGTTCACATAGGTCTCTATGGTACTGGTCTGTTTGAGGAGGAGCAGCTTGTCACAAGCTGCCTTGGAAGGGTTGTGACGCCCAAAGAATTACGTAACTCAAAGAAGAACTCCTCAAAAGACATCAGGCCCCTATCCTGCCCATGCCATAACTGAGAGGCATCTCCCTTAAGGAAAGTGGAAGCCATCATGGCTTGGTCAACTGGAACAAATTTCGCTAACGCAAAGAACGTCTTGAGTTCCTTGAGAAAACGACAAACATCACTGCCAAGATCGCCTTAATTGTTTTTTGGCAGCGAGGGCTTGTACGATGGTATTGGTGTCGCGGCCTGCCCAGGAATGGCGGGCGGGATCGGGGGCGCAACTTCGTCGCCTGCCGTCCTTGACGGGCCCGGCACTCCTTGGGCAACCTGTAAAAATGGACCAACAGAATGGTGAGATTCCATCGCAGTAACAAATTTTTTGACAATGCCAAACAAATCGTCATGATTGGCCTCACTCAATTGAACACGGGTCTGAGTTTGACCCAGAACGTTCAAGAGATTGGCAAGGATCCTATGTTGATCTCGGGTGTCTGTTGTTAACGCCTCAAAGCGTGCAAAAATTGCTGCTTGAAATTCTTGAGGTGTAAGAAGTTCAGCGGGTGTTTTGTCGTTGCCGCCAATTGGGGGGTCCACCGTGTTGATGGTGAGAGCCGCGGCATCGCTTGGAGTTTTAGTTGCGCCAGTGGCTGTAGCAATAGTCGCGGGGTCGGCGATAGTTTTGGTCTCCAAGAGGAAGTCGACGTAGAGCCGACATACCAATAACAAATTTCTTGTTGTATTCGCACAACGGAAAGTACCCCAATACAAATACATTTCTAATCACTAAACAAATAAATTTCCTTGGAGAAACCGAGATCGGCTCCCATACCAATGTAACGTTTCTGCAAAACGTTCTAACTTTTGAGAATCTTTTCCTTGGTTTTCCAAGAAACTTTGATAATAGTGAAAAGAAAATCTCTTTAAGTCGCTATATTCACTAAGTGCTTGAGAACAAGAGAGAGAGAGAGGTAGCGCGTAGCCATAGAACTAGTGCTTGTGAGAGTTGCACTCACAATGACTTCCGCGGGTATTTATACCTGTTCAAGATGAGGCACTTAAGTGCTTCGAGTCACCACCTAGGGCACCGGTCATGTCAACGGAAATGGTAAAATGGATGAGACCATTTTAACCGCATGCTCGAAATTGTGCCGTGTGGCGGTCTCGAGACTTTCGACGAAACGCGACAAATCGTAACGAATCGTTTTGCGCCGGAGCGGCGTAGTCACGTCTTTTGAATGGACGTGATTGTTCGTAGTCACGTCTTCGAAACTTTTCGATAGACGTGACTTTTTGCGGTCGTGTCTTCGAGTAATTCTGATAGACATGATTGTTCGTTGCGTGCACATTCTTTCGTCATGACCGAGTAGTTGTACTAACTACTTCGCCGATCGGTTAGGTGTGATCGTCTCGAACGAGAGGTCGCGGGTTCGAATCCGCATGGATGCAAAGTAACTTTGCATAATCGTTTTGTTTAAGTTTTACGACTTCGTTATGTTTAACGACTTGTCGCTAATCTGAAATCAGTGATTGTGCATTATATGAAATAATGTCAATCTGATAATCTAATCAATCCATAACTGATTAGGCTATCATCTCATAATTAATCAAAGTACTTTATGAATAATTTTGTTGTACTATTGCGAAGTAGTCAAATTACGTTACGACTCTTTTTGCAATAGCATCTTTGTCGTTTCGCTAATCGACCAAAAAATAGTCGGCACACGCGTGTGGCGATTAATTGGTGAAGATACAACCATTTTTCAAATAATATATTGATAAATAACGTAACGTATATTAGGTAATTGGGAAAACGTCCCAAATGCGCCTAAAATAGCTCGGATCGTTACATGATCCTTCTGACATTGATATCACTGGGGCTCGCTTCACGTATAGTCAGCAGGAACATATCCTACCAGCCTGGCGTGCTGCGTATTATCTGGATCTTCTCTCATATCATGTGGGTGCATGTGCTGTAAATCTACTTGTGCCCCTGCATGGAGTTCTTAATATTTGGTCCAATTCTGCTGTGTTGGAATACTTACGCACTCGAGCCTGGTCTTTGCCTCTCTCTTTGGGTGAACGGGACCGGGTCTTGCATCGCTGTGTTCGATATCACTTGCATGAAGGAACTTTACTGCGTATTTTTTCTCACCACACCCGAGTCGTCCCTCCCCCATCCGAGCGCATGTCCCTCATTCGTAAGATCCATGAGGAGTCAGGGCACTTCGGGGTTAAACGCACGTGTTCCCTCTTGCAAACCAATTTCTGGTAGGAGGGTTTGGTCACTCAAGTCAGCAAATTTGTTTGCTCATGTACGTCTTGTGACCGCGTCAAGAACACCTTCGATGCACTCCCCTCCATTCTTAACCCGCTTCCATTACGAGGGCTCTTTTATCGACGGTCATTGGATCTGGCTAGTCCCTTACCTCTCTCTAAGCGTGGTATGCGCTACATCCTTGTCATGATTGAGCACCTTATTAAATGGATCGAATTACTTAGCATTCCTGACAAGTCCAGTGCTTACATCGCTCGCGCATTCACTGAGCGTGTCTTATGTCTGTATGGGGCGTGTGCTGAGGTTCTCACTGAATGAGGGTCAGAGTTTTAGCGCAATTTGGCTGAGTTGCTTGATAAGTCTTTTATTAATCATCGCACTACTTCTTGCGACCACCCTCAGGCTGATGGGCTCGCAGAGTGCATAATTCAGATCGTCAAGCGCAGCCTGCGCAAATTTGCCCTCACGTGTGACGTGTCTGACTTGGATGTACACATTTCGTGGCTTGCCATGGGCTATAATTTCAGCAACCAGGCGTCTTTACATGCATATTCTCCTTATTTTCTATTGTATGGTTGAGAGCCTCTTCTTCCTTCAGCCATTCGTCGCCGAGTTTTTGTGCCTATTCAGCTTGATTATCATGACGTCTTGTTAACACACCTCAACGAACAGGTCGCCTTGTTCCAAGCACATGCCTATTGCCATGCATAACTTGCTCACTGCTCAACAGCTACCCTCGTCTGTGTAGTGGGGTGTACAAGTGTAGTGAAACAGATAGATAAAGTACTTAGTAAAACAGAATACTTTATCTATTCAAGACAAGGATCTTTGAACACAAGTGGTAGCTTCTTGAAAGAGAGATGGCTTCTTGAAAGTTAATATATTTCTGGATTTTGGCAAGTACAAGAGTGATTCTCCAATGTCTTTCTATGTTCTAGCTCTTGTTTATATACTTGCTACATAAGTAATTTCTAGGAAGGTGTATGTTGATGTGTTGGCACCCAACACATCCCAAAACTTGCCACCTCTTTCTAGAATAATGTACACATGTCCTTTTGACCTAAAAATGGCACATTTGACTTTTGCCACATGGAGTTCTTCTAGGTCTTTCCTCTAACTTCGAAAATGCCTTGGAAGGTTCAAAGGACATGAACCAAGTTACTAGAGTACCTATTCACACTTGACTCCACACAATACTACTCCAAATATATTTGAAAACATTAAAATATATGCAAACTAATATATAATAACTCAAATCACTACATCACCCCCCCGATAGAAAAAGCGACGTCTCGGCGCGTCAAGTCAGGTCTTACACATGTGGAGCAAACTAGTCAACAGTTTCAAGTCAGATGCCACACATGTGAAGAGGACTAGTCAAAGGCGCCAAGTCAGGTGCTACACATGTAAGGTAGACTAGGCAAGGTCGTAGGTGGTGTGACCTTATTGGCTAGCCTACTCCTTAATGATAAAGAAAATTGTACAAGTTGGCCCAGAATCTGCCACGAACTCAAAAATTCATAGCGGCCACAGAACTGCTCCAAATCTGAAAATTCGAGTGCCAGACGGACCGCGTCGGAGAACTCTACCGGGTCACCAAATTTGAGAGCATTCTCATTTCTGGAGTGTCGTTGAGAGCTGAGAGAGTAGGCACTCCTCCAAATCTGTGCAGAAACTTCTGAAAATCATAAGTCCTTCTATACTTCTCCAAATTCTGCAAACTAAGTCTCAAACTGGGCGCTGTAAGATGTTCTACCAGAGTCTTGAGTTTCAGAGCATTCCAAGTTCAGGGGAGGGCACAATGTCAGAAGGCATATTCTGCCCTAACAATGCCAGCAGCCTGACCCCCTTCTACTTAGAGCATCATATCTCTCTCACCAGTGCTCCAAATTGAGCAAACTTGGACTCTAAATGACCGGCTACTCATGGACTACAGCCAGGTAAATTTTCAGAATTTATTATGCAGAGACCTATTACCAGTAGCAGTTTTAGTTTTCTGTCCAGAAACTGCGAGAAGAGAAGAGTGTCTAATGTCAATTTTTCCTCTTTCTTGTTCTTGCAGGCTGCCTCCAAGGGGTCTTCTGCTGCTTCTTGATGGTGGCAGGCTGCCTCCCTGAAGTCTTCGGGCTTCTAGTAGAGAGACTTGGGGCTGGTCCAAGATGGGGGTTGGCGGCATGGAAGCGCTTCAACTTTCTCTGAACTTTGTCAAGGTAGTGCGCCGCCACCCAACTATTCTCCGAATCTGGATATCCTTTCCACTTGATCAAGTATTGCTGCTGTCTCCTGAAATTTCTCATAGCCACTATGTCTTCCACTTCGTACTCCAAATGATCATCCACTATTGTTGGGGCTGGTGGGGTTGTCACACGTCCTGGGAACTTGTTGTCGGGTTGCACATATGGCTTGAAGAGGGAAGCGTGGAATACGGGGTCGATGTGCATAGTCTGGGGAAGTTCTAGCTTGAAAGCAACGGGGTTGACTTGCTGGATAATCTTGAAGGGTCCCAAATACTTGGGAGAGAACTTGCTGCCGGCAGGCCTGTTGTTCAGGGAAATGTTCTTGGATGATAGTAACACGTTGTCACCCACTCTGTACGTAATTTCTCTTCTGGATCTGTTCGCCACTCTTGCTTGAGCATCTTGCGCGTGTTGTAGAGCTTTCTTCGCTGCTGTAAGGGCTGCTTCTAATGTCTCCATAAAATCTGTGGCTGCAGGTACTTCATCATGGCCAGCCGTGAAGCTCAGTGGCGTGGTCGGATGGAAGCCATAGTTGAGGAAGAATGGGGACTCTTGGGTAGAGGCCTGCGTAGTGTTGTTGTAGGCAAACTCGAGGGGGGTCAAGTACATGTCCCAGTCTTGCTCGAGGGTAGACACGTAGGCCTTTAGAGAGGTCTTTAGGGTACGATTCATACGCTCGGTTTGCCCATCTGATTGTGGGTGGTAGGCAGTAGACATATCCAGCGATGTACCCAAGTTCTTGAAGAGATTTTTCCAGAAATGGCTTGTGAATCTTGGATCTCTATCTGACACAATTCTTGATGGTAGTCCATGGAGTCGGAAGATGTTGTCAAAGATGAGTCTTGCAAGTTGTGGTGCTGTAGCCTTAGTCGTCGTGGGAATAAAATGAGCCATCTTGGTAAGTCTGTCCACCACCGTGAGTATTGCATTATGGCCTCGAGGTGTCACGGGCAAGTCCACGATAAGGTCCATTGAGATGTCCGTCCATTGTCTTTCGGGGATTGGTAGTGGTTGGAGGAGTCCTCCCGCCTTTTGCGATGATGGCTTGATTCTTTGGCATGTGTCACAGCTCCTGCAGTACTCCTTGACTTGCTTAGACATGCCTGGCCAACAATAAGTCCTAGCTAGAACGCCCGTGGTCCTTAGGATTCCAAAGTGTCCTCCAAGAGGGTTGTCGTGTGCTTCTCGTAGAAGCAAGAGCCGGAGGTCTAAGTCATTAGGAACACATCTCTGGCCCGTATCTTGCCTCACCCAATAATTGCCTTCTTGCTTCTTGCATGGGTCCAAGGCTGCTTCTCCGTTCTTGTAGTAAGGGTCTCTTTCATAGGCGGCTGAAAATCGAGCTTCCAGATCTGTCTTCAGGGATACCATCACTGCATTTAATTGCAGTCTTGAGAGGGGGTCAGCCGGGTTTGTCTTGCCGGGCTGGTACTGAATCGTGATGTTGTATTGTTGCAAGTATCCGCTCCATCTTGCTTGTCTCCTTGAGAGATACGGCTGCGTTTGGAGGTGCTTTAACGCCTCGTGGTCCGTGGTGACCAGTACTTTGCGTCCTTCAACGTAGCAGCGCCAAACCTTCAAGGCATGTACAATCGCCAATGCCTCTCGCTCCGTGGTTGTATAATTTTGCTCGGCTGGATTTAGCTTCCTTGACTCGTAGGCGATGGGCTGCAGTCCCTTGCCTTGGTCTTGAAGCAGGATTGCTCCTATTGCATAGGAAGATGCATCGGTGATGACGTGGAAGGGCCAATCTGGGTTTGGACTTGGGAGTGTGAGCACCGGGGATGTGGTCAATCTTCGCTTTAACTCTTGAAATGCCTCTTCCTCTTTCTCGGTCCATGTATATAGCCTGTCCTTCTTGAGTAGATCTGTCAGGGGGGCTGCTATGTGCGAGAAGCCTTGGATGAATTTTCTGTACCAATTGGCAAATCCCAAGAATGACTGGAGTTCTTTCTTGGTCGTGGGGGTTGGCCATTCCTCCACCACCGTGGTCTTCTTGGGGTCCATCTTGATGCCATCAGCAGTCACGTGGAGACCTAGGAACTCCACTTCTTGTTTGGCAAACTCGCACTTTGACTCCTTCGCAAATAGCTTGTTTTGCTTCAATACTTCAAGGACTTCTTTCAAGTGTCTCGCATGCTCTTCAAGGGTCTTGCTGTAGATAAGGATGTCATCGATGAATACCACCACAAATCTGTCCAACATGGGCTGAAATATGGTGTTCATCATAGTCATGAAAGTTGCTGGCGCGTTGGTGAGTCCAAATGGCAGGACCATGAACTCAAAATGTCCATATCTTGTCCTGAATGCCGTCTTCTCTATGTCCGGTTCTGCGATGCGAATCTGGTGGTAGCCGCTCCGTAAGTCAATCTTCGTGAAGTACTTGGCTCCAACCAGCCGGTCCATGAGCTCATCCATGCGCGGCAGCGGGTATCGATTCTTGATGGTGATCTTGTTGAGGGCGCGATAGTCCACACACATCCTCAAGGTACCATCTTTCTTCTTGACAAATAGCACCGGGGCTCCAAATGGCGACTTGCTAGGTCGAATGAAGCCATGCTCCAGTAGCTCCTTGATTTGCTTCTTGACTTCGTCTAGCTCCGTGTATGACATTTTGAACGTAGGCCGAGAGATGGGCTTGCTTCCGGGCTCCAACTCTATCTTGTGGTCTACGAATCTTTTGGGGGGTAGGCCCTTGGGCAATTCCGGGGAGAACACTTCTTTGTAGTCCTCTAAGACTTCTTGTATCTCCTTGGGAACGGGGCTGCCTTCTTGACTCTCGATGTCTTTCTTGATGTCTTTTGGCGTGATCAAGGCCAAAAGAAGCTCGTGTCCCTTCCTCACAAGTCTCTTGAGTTGGAGGGCGGACAATAGTATCTCGTGTGCCGGCTTCTGGATGTCTTGGGTCTGGATATTCTGGATTGCGCGCAAAATACAGATTCTTGAAGTGATGTCATTCTTGATCTTGATAGTACCGGTCCTCCAATCAACTTGGGGGTTGTGCTTGGTCAACCAAGGCGTCCCTAGGATGACGTCGTACTTGCCCAATTGCATGGGGGAGAACACTACTCTATCCTTGAAGGACTTGATAGAGAGTGCCAAGGGGTACGTCTTCTTGGAAGGGGTAGTATAGGAGAATCCATCGGGCATCATAATCTCCTCGTCGTGGTCAAGAGTTCGCATAGTAATACCGTGCTTGGTGGCAAAATCTGCAGCAATGAAGTTGCCTTGAGCTCCGCTATCCACCAAGATGTGGACCTTCTCTCCTCCAAGGTAACCTCTCAAACTCATTGGGGCTGGAACGTCGTCTTCAACGGGGGTCTCCACCTCACTTGGCGTGTTGCCTTCTCGTGAAGTGGGTCTTGGGGTGGTAGGCTCCTGGCCTACCGGCGCTGTCCGTTTTTTGACAACTTTTTGGGGCATGAAAGTGCACGATGGCCCTTTTCCTTGCAATAGAAGCATAGTCCAGCCGTCATGAGAGCTTCTTTTTCAGCCGGGGAGAGTCTTGCTTTCACTCCTTGCTGGTTTCTTGCATCATAAGTGTCATTGGAGGGTCTTCCACTCTTCCGGGCAGCCGCGGGGTCCCTTTTAATAACTCCGATTTCCATGGGTGTGGGTCCAGATTCGGATGTGGAAGGGGCTGCGTACACCCGCGTCGTCGGTACCCGTGAAGATGAAGGCACGGAGTGCTTGAAATCCAAGGTATCCACCTTTTGGGCCACTTCAATGATCTTTGAGAAGTCCGTCAAGTCGCGTAACTCCACTTCCTTTGCCACCTTGGGTTTGAGGCCAAAGATGTAGCGGTCAATCTTCTCCTCGAGAGACATGTTGGGGATCTCAAGAGTGAGGGCGTGAAATCTGGATGTATACTCTTGAACGGACGTCGTTTGCTTGAGATGGTGGAGCTTTCCTCGGGCAATCTTCTCCGCATTGATGGGCATGAATTGCTTCTTGAGGGCCTCACGAAAATCTGCCCATCTTGCATATGATGGTGGGGGCTCTTGGCCGAGCATGGGGTGCGCCATAGCTTGATATATAGCCGCTTGATAGTTACGCCACCATGATGTTGCTGCTCCTCTAAGTAAGGTAACGGCAAAGGGAACGTAGTCCTCCTCGGGTACTTCAAGGAATGCGAGGTACGTCTCCACTTGGTAGAGCCATAAATTCAGGTTGGCACCTTTCCCGGGGTTGAAAGTGTCGGGTTTGCCGGGCTTGATGAGTTTCCTTGCTCTCGTTGGCTCTTGTGGAGGCGCTTGAGCCGGGGCTGGATTTTGAGCATTGCTCGCAATAGGGGCAACCATGGCAGCCATAGCTTCTCTTGACGCTTGCACGGTTGCTTCATAGGTGGCCAAGCCCACTTGGTTGTGGACGGTCATTAGGAAGGCTGCCCACTCATTTGCGGGAACTCCTTGTGGTGGGGTCAACTTTGCTATAGCGGCTGCCACGGGATTTGACGGTGCTCCTCCTTGTGGTGCTTCTTGTTGTTGGAGATTTCCTTGAGTAGGCTCTCCCATCGACGCTGGAGGAGGGTGTGCTCCTCCTTGTGGTGCTTCTTGTTGTTGCAGATTTTCTTGAGTGGGCTCTCCCATCGGCGCTGGAGGAGGGTGTCTTGGAGAGGAAGGGCTTCCTTCGAAAGCTTGCTGTTGGTCTTGAGGATCGGCCATCTTCTTGTGCTACCAAAGTGCCTAGCTCCGATACCACTGTAGTGAAACAGATAGATAAAGTACTTAGTAAAACAGAATACTTTATCTATTCAAGACAAGGATCTTTGAACACAAGTGGTAGCTTCTTGAAAGAGAGATGGCTTCTTGAAAGTTAATATATTTCTGGATTTTGGCAAGTACAAGAGTGATTCTGGAATGTCTTTCTATGTTCTAGCTCTTGTTTATATACTTGCTACATAAGTAATTTCTAGGAAGGTGTATGTTGATGTGTTGGCACCCAACACATCCCAAAACTTGCCACCTCTTTCTAGAATAATGTACACATGTCCTTTTGACCTAAAAATGGCACATCTGACTTTTGCCACATGGAGTTCTTCTAGGTCTTTCCTCTAACTTCGAAAATGCCTTGGAAGGTTCAAAGGACATGAACCAAGTTACTAGAGTACCTATTCACACTTGACTCCACACAATACTACTCCAAATATATTTGAAAACATTAAAATATATGCGAACTAATATATAATAACTCAAATCACTACAACAAGCCTCGTGTGGTCAAGCTTGAGGTCAAGGATGTCTACTTACAGCGGGAGATGCGGGACACACTTGATGTCCGTGCTAGTCCTGTCATCTTACGTGGGCATATCGTTAGTCCTAATGGGGTACTTACGCTTAAGGGTTCCAACGATCGCACCATTCGTGAGAACTTGAAAAATTGCACATCTTGCCACTTGCCTAACATCCTTAACGAGGTGGACCCATTGCAAGCCACCGTTCCAGCTAACCACTCCTGTCAAGGATGTGGGTCTATTCGTTGTCCTACTTCTATGTTGTTGTGCGATTGTTGTAATGCTGGGTGGTATTTGATTTGTTTGTCTCCTCCTTCGCCTAAGATTCCTGCAGGTGATTGATTTTGCCTTTTGTGCAGAGCAACACCAAAAGCCTAGGACCCTCTCATTAATCCTCTTTGTGTCTTGTTGCGCTGCCCTTTCCTTCCTCGTTTCCGAGTTTAGTCGCACGTGCAGGTCCCTCCCCCCTTCCGTGGTGGGAGCAGTCCCTGTCTTCCAACGTTTGTGGGCTCCCTCCGCCGCTGCTCACCCCCGACATTGCTGACGCCCTACGTGCGGACTTCTTGGAAATCTTACGTGCCCCCACCGACTACCTGTCACTCGACGGCCGTCCCTCGCTCTCGTCGCCGACATTCCGCTCCCACGTGGAGTCTTACCCCGTCGTCGTTTGCCACATTTATCGCTTGAAGTATCTTCCTCCCGAGTTTACTTATCTCGGCTCGCGGGAGGTCATCCTCTCTTTCGTCGTCCTCGACAATCCCCTTTTATCTCCCTGTGTTTACCATTACCATTCAACCACCGCCTCGTCCCGTCGCCTTCTGTTGGGAGGGGGGATTTTATAACTCATTTTTTGCTTTAGCCAGTAGCTAACCAGTAGTGTCCAGTTCAAAATCTTGCTATTCTTTTCTCTTTCACAGCTAATAAGCTGTGGGCTTTTCCCCTTGCTTTGGGGGATTTTTACCCACAGCACATAGAGTATGTCAGTCCGTGTCCAGTCCAGGGAGTGGTCTCCTCCTAAGTCACATCCTTGCCTTTTCGGCCCATGCATGAGTTAGTCGCATCGAGACCTAGCGTCCACCCACAATCCTAATTACAACAAGGGAGTGCATACTTGGGAGGAGATGGCCTCCAAGTTGCCTTGCCGAGTTGGATAAATAGGCAGGCAGACAGAGGACGAGAATCATTTATGCGCAAAGAAGAGGAAGAAGAAGAAAAAAGGCGTGAAGGCCAACTTTAAAGTGATAATTTATAAGGAGCTAGGAAGCCACACTTCAGTTGCCCTTCCTTAATTTCAATTGCTTCTTACAAAGCTAGGAAGTAAATGAGTTAGCGCTTAGTATTTTCATAAAGAAAGAAAAACTTTTGGACAGGTTAAATTTGGCAAATTTGATGTCTTGTGAGAATCTTGATGGAGATTGTAAGAGTACACCAGCGTGCAAGAAGCACACAAATGGTGAGTTGCTCGGCAAATTCAAGTTCTCAGAAGTTGCTTGCAAAAAGCAGATGCTAGGATTGCTCTCGGTGAAGAATCGAGAAAAGAGAGTACTCACAGTGAAGAATTAATGAGTGTGGCCAAGACCCGAGAAACTCAGGTTGAGTAATAAGAGTTGCCGTAAGACTAGGAGTTTCATAAGCTTGTACTTAGCAAAAAAGCGAAGCGAAAGCTTGAAAAGGCATCTTTCTCTGGTCAAAGTGTGCTTGCAGACTGCTTGCAAATTACAATACTTGAGAACCTTGTCGGTATGAGCAAATGACTCACATAGAAGTAGTAATTTATGCATTAAGTTGAAGGCACCAAACTTCTTTTCTTGCAACAAAGGATTTGAAAACACTCTGAGAACACAAGTCATGAGATTCGTGGAATGTAGCTTCTGTGTGTGAACACTAAAGCTGCTTACTAAGGGAACTTGGTCAGATGTCAGCCAGGTCAATGGAGTGCGAGTCCAAGGTCAACTAAACCTGGACACGCACGTTTGAAGTAAACGGACAATGTCTAACTTACACTTTACCCAAGTGCACCGAGGCACCGACATGGTTAGGCACGACAAATATGAGCAAAATTGCAAAGATGGGCCAAATCGAAGCAGCCAAAAGCCAGGCAATGAGAAAGGCGAAGCCATGGAAAGGGGCCTGGGCTGGCCTGGGCTTACCCTAGCTGGAGCGCGTGAGCTGGCGTGGGCAGCGCTGGGCTACTCGAGCGCTGCCCGGCCACTTGTCGGGCGTTGAAGCTTGGCTGAGCCCGGCCCCCTGCCATCCGAAAAAGCAGCAAAAAAGTGCACCCCGAATTTGCCCCGAGCAGCCCCGAGTGCACCCCGGCTTGCCCCAAGTTCCAACTCTGGTACATCAACATCGACCAACACATGCACCAACTGGTTCTTGTATCCCGCAAAGCCGTGCTGCCATGGTCATACCAATTACAGCACGTAACGCGATGCTTGCGAGGTCGCGTCCAGAATGTAGAAAACCCAAAGAAGCATATCTTCTTGATCGACAATCAAGACTGCACAAAGGTTGTGAACAGGCTGCATTCATAATTACTCTTTGAAAACTGTGATCAGGTGGGCTACTTGACCTGAAAGAAATAGTCAGCAAAATTTTGGTCCGTGATGACTGGTATCGAACTTTGAAGGGCGGGGGAGGTGATGCATTAAGCACATCTTTGTGAAGGACTTCGTATGTAGCTTAACTCATGGAGGACGAGGAGGATGAGGTGCTGCACTGTTTGGGGAAACGCTGCTTTGTCAGTCCTTATGATGGATATATTCCTCCTCCCATCTATGCGTTCAAAGCCGGAGAAAAAGTGGCTGGAAAAGTGAGCTTCGGACATTTCTTGCGGCCCAAGTGGCATTTGCTTCCTTGAGACTGTTATTGTTGCAAAATGCTTCCCCATGTCTCAGTTCAAGTAGCTCAGCGGCCCCCCGCCTGCATGCTATGACCTTGTCCTTCTTACAGCAGCCACATTAGCAGTATGTACTGAGTGGGTCTTCGGTAGTGTGGCAGGATTATAGATGGAGAGTGGGTCTGCTGGTTTCTGAAAGACACAGAGAGGAGCAGGCAGAGGCCGAAGAAGAGGCAGAGGCAGAAGCAGGTATCGGGGCTCGGCTGAAGGTGCAGCGAGGATGGGCTTTGCCGCACTGCCTTGGCATCGGTAGGCTCCCTCTCCATCTTGCCTGAGCACGTACCCTTTGCCTCTCGTCATTCCACTTGAGAGCACATGCTGGTGGCATGCCGTTGCTTCTGACCCATCACAGGCGGAACAAGTGGACTGCAAGGCAGCACAAGGCTGTGGTCCATATGCCTGCGCTGAACATCGTCTGAAGAGGTAGAACCGCATGCCTTCTGCTGCCTACTTAGGGAGCAGGCAGTCAGTCGTGGGTGTGCAGGAGACGATGCCAGGTGGAGGTGGCAGTGGCCCCCGGTGTCGATCCTGGCCGGCCTGAAGCTGGACATGCGCGCTTCCGCCGATGGCAGCCTGGGCGGCATGCACGCGAAGCTGGTGCCTGCCCTGCGCTTCAAGCTCCTCTCGCCCGTTCTTGCCCCTCTCGGTAACTGCTTGCTGCAATCCACCCCACGACCTCTTGTGATTGGCCTCTGCCGTGTGGTGGTTGAAGGCACTTGTACGCTATTCTCTCTTGCATGATAGACGGGTATCAGACAGTGGGCAAGGTGCAAGAGTTCAAGTAAGCCTCCCCTCCTCCCTCCCTCCCCCCCTCCCCCCTTGTCCCGCCGCTCCCTCTCCTTCTCCCCATTCCGCCTCCCTCGCTATCACGCCGTCCGCCCCACTGACTTACGGATGCACCAAAGGGGGGGGGGGGGCGGCAGCGCTGCGGGCCAGTTTGGAGGTGCTGCCAGTGCCGGTGCTGAAGGTGACGCGCGAGATGCGGGTGGGCCCTTCCTCCAGAATCACTCTGCGCGCATCTCTGCAGGTAAGCTCCCCCACTGCCTGGCGTGGCAGCAAACCAGCATGCAGGAAAGCGAGTGCGCTTGCAATCAAGAGAAGCCCTGAAGATTCCCCAGGCAGAGTGCGCGTGTGTGTGTGTGTGCGTGTGCGTGTGCGTGTGTGTGCATATGCGGGCGTGCGCAGGCAGGCGGCAGCCAGCAGTGGGGGCTGCAGCTCAACTGGCACCCTGCTGACTCTGTCGGTGCCTCCCTCCCTCCCTCCCTCCGCTCCTCTCTCGTCCTGCGCTCACCTTCCCGAACCGTCGCACTGTGGCTGGCTGCTGAGACTGGTGGCGGCACTGAACCGCAACTAGGTGGCCATGGTGTCTGCAGGCGCGCGTGGAGGTCAAGCCGAGGGGGTCTGATGTGCACACGGCCGCGTCGGCGCCGCGGCTGCATGTGCGCTACAGCCGTAGCGTGCACCTCTCGCGCGACTGCGATGCGGTACTCTCTCTCTCTCTCTCTCTGCCCCTTGGAACAGTCAGCCTGCAGCTGTGGGAGAGCGGGCACGGGGCTGCTGCCGCCACTCTGAGCTCTGCAGGGCAGAGGGGCGGGAGGGCTTTGCTGGTGATGGTGGGGCTGTAGGTGGTGGCTGCCCGGGTGGAAGTGCCGCTGAGGCAGCCGCCCCCCCCAGGGTCCCCGCCATCCCCATCCTTGGAGGGGAAGGGCAGCAAGTGGATGCCTGCGGGAGGGGGAGGGGGCGTGAAGCTGAAGCTGAGCTCTGTGCGCGTCACCCAGCTCATCGCCACTCGGGTATCTCCGCGACCCCGCAACCCCGCCCGCCTGCGTGCCTGCTGCTGACTCACTCACTCCTTAGGGCAGTGCTGGCCGTGTGAGGAGTTGACATGCAGGGGGGCGGGGTGCGCTGTGATGGTGATGATGATGCAGGGCAGGAGGGAGCCGCCCAAGTCAACGTGGCAGTATCTAAGAGCGGCGGAGAGCAGACGCGAGCGCGACACGGTGGGCGTGGTGGCGGGGCACTGGATCGACGCGGGCGTGGAGCCGGGCGCGCCGGGCGAGCGCGACTTCAACCTGGAGGTGGCGGACTCCGTGGAGCGCCGCCTGCGTGGGGCGGGCTGGAGCGTGCTGCGGCCGGACCGCGACGCGCCCCACGCGCGCTGGGAGGACTACCTCAACTGGGTCTCCCGCCAGGTCCGCCCGCCCACCTGCCTGCTGTTGCTGCTGCTTCACTGGGCTGGGTGGGATATCATCATTATCATCATCCACTCGTGCTGGCAGCCAGGCAGGGGATTGCAAGGGGTTGACATGGGGTCGGCGTAAGGGCGGGGCTGTGGGTGGAAATGGGGGCGAGGGGGTGGCAGACCATGCGGGGCGTGCCTGTGCTGGAAATACACGGCCAGGTCAGCCATCAACACCTCCTCCTCCACTCTACCTGAACCCTGTGGAGAGGCATACGCATAGCCCTCGTTAGCTTGCGGTGAGTGTGGCGCTGTTGTGCTGCCGGGGGAGGGGCAGGGCTCGAAGGCTGACTACAGAGGCCTGGTGCTGGGCGTCATCGGCGAACAGGCCGCCCCTCTCTCCAAGGTGCAGGCCTTCCCCCTCCGCAAGGGCAAGGGGCTCGTGTGCTGACCATGGCAGTAGCGGTGTCCACATGCACTGACATGGTACGCCCGTAGGATGCTCACACAGGGCATGGACATCTCTCTATGTTTGTGACTGTGTGCGTGGGGGTGTGTGCTTGAGCAGGAATTAGCAAAGCACTTTGGAATGTTTCCAATGGACTGGCGGGAACTGGCAGTGCCGCGACGTGGCGGTGTGATTGTGGAGTCCTTCAACTCCGATGAGGTCAGTCGGTCTTTCACTTCTGTCCCTTCCCGAGTGTGGGGCTCCTCACGTGCCAAACGGCAGTGAGCAGGACTTGGGCTGACAGGGGAGGGGTGGAGGGGGGAGCAGGTGCTGCAGATGGCGCCCTGGCACCGCAAATGGGCCGTGGCCAAGCTGGCCTCCCAGATGGCGTCGTGCGTCAATCGCGCCGCGTCTCTCACGCGTCCCTCCTCCCCTCCCTAGAGACGCAGGTGCTGGTGGTACTGTAGGTTCAGGCAGGGGTTCGCCCTCTTGTTATGCATGCGCGCCCCCATGGACGACCCTAGTTGTGGCCTCTCTCTAACAGCCCCCTCCTGTGTGTACGATGGTCACCTTTTGGAGCCGCACTCCAGAGGAGGCGGAATGAGAGTTTGGACTTCTACTTCCATCTTAGATCATCGATTGTGCTTCTGATGTACATGCTACATGTAGGTAGGAGGAACTGCAGCATTCAATATTGCAACATATGTACCATATCCAACCCCACAGCAACATGATACAACACAATGCACCCTAAATTGACCATCCGAGTATACAAAAAGAATGTTGTAAGCTACAATACTTGTAGAAAATGGGATGGAGGAAGAATGGCCTTTAAGGCCTGTGCTGTTACCTGCCTGCCTACTGGGCTTGCAAGCTATAGCCATGTGACTGTCAATTCCTCGTGCTTCCTCCCGCTCACGCTCAGCATCGAGTCAGTGTAGGAGGAATCTCATACATCTCTTTATTCTTACTACTGGTTCTACACCTTGTTTGCCTAGATAGTACATGGACAGCAAGGAGGCAATACCACGCAAGGTGCGAGGAAGGTGCCCGCCAAGCATGCGCCCTCTCAGTACTCCTCACAGTAAGCGTAATGTACATGACTGCCACCAGCCAAGGGACACCTTGGCTAGCTAACGTCCCAGGAGTCAGCATCGAATGGAATGAAGAATGAAATGGCCACCGCTCGCTAGAATGATGCACGAGTGAAGCGCAGATGGGTGGAAGGAGGGTGGGAGGCAGGCCGTGTCTCATGTTGCGTCCCTGGCTCTGGCAACCAGCTCCTCCTGAAGACAGGCCGCACCGAGACACACACCCACCAACCACCTCGCATCTCAGCCTCAGCAACCACAGAATGCAGGTGCCGCGTCTCCAGAGAAATGACGAAGCCACATAGGCAAGAATGCTGCCGTGTTGCCTTGCTAGTCCCTGCTCGCTTGCAGCCCTGGCGAAGGAGCATGACCAGCAGGGGGGAAGGGGGGGGGGGAGACATAAGCGTACTTTCTTGCCGCGGGTGGAGAGTCCGCGCTCACGCAGATGCAGCTTCAGCTTGTCCACTGTCATGCCGCTCAGCTCCCGCTCTGACACCTTGCCGCTTCCACCTGCTGTACTGCTGCCCCCCGCTGCGCATCCCCCGCCTCGATCCCTCCCTTCCTGTCACTCATGTTGCTTGCCTGCCACAGGAGCACAGACTTGAAATCTAAGCAGGCACGTTTGTGCTTGCCCAGGTTGCTATTCATCCTCAGCTTGTGTGGGGTCTGGAGGATGAGCAGATTGGAGCAGGAGCACAGGGGGAAGTTGGGTGGGGGGGAATGGTAGAGAAAAACACACACCTGAGCGGCCGTGAACACCTGCCTTGGACCTCTTTACACCCAAAGGCTGCTCCTCTGTTGGCCCATCTGCCGCCCTGATTGACGTGCACCCCACACGACAGACAAGTGAGCATGCACCTCGACTGCTCGTTGCCATGCCAAGCCCGGAATGGCGTGCTGGCCCTGTGACCACTCAGAGAAGGAGGTCGGTGGCTGAGCACTATTTACCTTTTCCCCTTGGTGTCGGCAGGGGCAGCTTTGGAATGCTCTCGCGCCTTCTTCAGCGTGAGAGCGCGAATCAGAATATTCGTGGCATCTGTTTTGATCACCTGGTCCTCTGCTCGCCACTCAAGGGTTCGTCTCAGGACAGCATGCCAGGTCTAATGGACAGCCTCATTGAGAATTATGACAAGCTTAGGTCAGGTGGTGTGCCGACACGAGCTAAGGTCAGCAAATGAACAGGACTTGGCAACACCATCACGCACGGTCTCTGCAGAATGTATCTTTGAAAAGGTCCCCATGGGAAGTGCAATAAGCAGGGAGCAGCCTCAGAAAACTCGCCCTAATGTGCCCCACTTCCTCCATTATTTTGCCTTGTCAAAGCCCTTCGCTATGTGTGCACTTTGGCAGCACTGAGCTACCGAGTATGAATTGAAGATAGTGAATGGAGTCTCAGCGTATTCCAACGAGTAAGCAGCACACAAGATACGCAGCAGCTGGACACGCAGCCTGACAATGAAACATGGTCATCCTGACTGAGACCGGGAAGCTTATGTAACAGGTACTATGTCCTTTGGCCCTTCTGCTCCTTCAAGAAAGTGTCTTGTTGCTTGGAGTGGGCAGAGAGTAGGCAGTATGGTTGGACGAAGAAAAGCCAACCAGACCCCTTCCTCTTTCTGATCTGAGCGTTTGTGCTGAGCGCTTGTGCTACCTACTTGCAGTCCAGTCTTGGACTCACAAGCCTTTTCACAACATTCTTTTTACGCAACATAATTTCTGAGACTGGTGAATTTAGGGCGTTTGTACTTACCAGGTGGCGCAGTATCATGATCGCATATGTATACTGGCAGGGTACTCTGCCCACGACAATGAAGTTCGTCAGTGAGGACTGATGAGATACGAGAAACTGCCAACTAAAACAAAGAGGTCGGGCACTTACTGAAGTTACAGAAGCACTTTTAGTAAAGTTTCCTTGCGAAGGCAAGTTAGCCAGCCAAGCCATTCTGCTGTGTTTTTTACAAGCTCAAGATTCTCAATCTTTTCTCCAACCTCCACAAAACGCTTCAAGCAGGAGTATATATCTCTTTCGTAATCAAGAGGGTGCCGCAAGACAAAACAATAAGAAAATAAGCTGATCGTCTTACGGGCTGGTGCAATCTTGGAGAATAGTATCATAAACTTTTCACACATTGCTACAGGAATCCATCATGGGGACTCGACCGGGGCAAGTGAAATCATATTTTTCACTTTGACGAATTACTCGTGGGGTCCAGTCGGATATCGTGACGAAGAGTTGACGAACATACACGATCATGTATCATGCACAGCCATACGCTCTTTTCTACGACTATTGCGCTCGCATCGCCTGCGCACTAGCTCGGTGTCAAACGACGTTGCTTTTAAGACCTGTTGTATCTCAAACTCAAGCAGTTTCAAGCGCTCCCGCGTGTTTAAGAATCACTCTCACATATAGCACTTGACATTGTTGACGTCTTTTAATACAGGTTGTTAGTGGAGTGACGTTTTGTCCTGAGTTGTAAGCAGGATTTTGTTGGATCAGTTGCACTTTGTCGCAGCTGTAAGCACCTGTATAAGTTGTATTCTAAAGGCACTTCCATGTTTTGAACGCCCCTTATCAAGTCTCTGCCCAAAAGAAGGTGATGGATGAACGAGCTTTCGCAAAGTTACTAGACCAATTTCCTAGATTACGTGACCGAGACTATTTCTACGTGGTAACGACCTCCTACATCCGTGATAAGTATTGCCGCCACTAGCATCAGTGATTGTTGGCGCTGTTATGCGTAAAGCACGATGTATAGTTCGAGGCAGTTAGACATGGTGCTATGTGATGCTGGAGGGTGGCAGGAAGCTGAAGGTGCAAATTTCGCTGCGGGTGCAGAACGCCATGAGCCTTCAAGTTTCAGGGTACACTCCTTACCCTCAATGGCTCTTTCTCAGCAATGTACATGCTTTTTCCACATTGAGCTGATGCAACATTGGGCGCCAATACACTCTTTGTTGACAGCTTCCTGAATGGGACAGGAGTTGAAGGAGCGAGCTGCTGATGCCCACGCAGGGGCAGAACCGCAACCGTCAACAAGTTCTGCAGTATTTTCTGCAGGTAAGGCCATCCCATCCATCAAAAGTAAGCTTTCAAAACTTATGAATCTGTTGCAGACCATGCTCTGACTTTTCTTGGTAACATGACGACTTTGTTCAAATCCCATTCTCACTATGCTTCATGACAAAAACATGCCCTGACTGTGTCTGGTGGTCTTTTATCGTGAACTCTGCACTTGGTTGTGCAGAATCATTCTGGACGTCTTTGCAAAAGTCAGCAAAGGACGAGGTAATTAAAAGATCATCTTTGTAGTGCTTCATATGTGCGTGCTTGTGGCAGCTTGTAGCTCATCCTAGCTTACATTTACAGCCTTGGCATGTTGGTGGTTGTTCCATCATCTCTTATGGCACCACTACACATGCTCGGTGATTGCCAAAGTCAGCACCAGTGTGAGACCTTGGACATGCACCTCTGCAGGCGGCGTCGGAGGAGATGGCAGATCGCTTTGTGTCGGCGTTCCGGCTGTGTCATGAGCACCTCGTACGTCTTCTGGCATTCCAGCTACCTATGTGCAGAATTGTCATGTACTGATGAACCTTCATTTTCATGATTGCTGCTTTGGAGCCGTAAGTATGGTTGCACAAAGGTGTGGAGGAGTGTCAAATGCATGCCTCCTATCTTCACATGAAGTGTACGTATTGCGGAACAAATGATCATGGATGACATAAGCTAATATGAACAAATTCAACGGGACTTTTGGCGTGGCAGGTTCATAAAGTGCTTTCACTTGACGACATCGAGCAGATTGCATATAATCTCTTGAAATAACTTATAGAAAACATCAAGTTCTGGGATCTACGAGGTTTGCGTGCATATGTGAAAAGTAGGGAAGCAATGTTGGTACTCAAGGCCTTTCACCTTCAGCTGGTGAGGTAGATAGATTTGGGTGACATTTGGTAAGTTGCTGGGCTAGCGCGTAGCAGGTTACACACATCAACAGTCAACTCGAAGACAAAGTTGGGGAGGTGGCACTTTTTCGCCTCAACCAGTCTGGAAGAGTCATCCAAGTTACGACACAGGTGCACCCTCTGCAAGCTCCAGACAACGATGTAACACTTCTTGTAACCTTTGCACAGCCATGAGCTCAGAAGTTACTATTGCCTCTGCCTTTTCTAGAGAGTCTGGTTTCTCAGAAAGCGCAGGAGTAGGATACGACGAGGTTGACATGAGGGCTGCATGCGCTTGGGCTGCCATGGCCTTGAGCGGCAGAAGCCACTCGTTTCGCACCCTTGCCAGTTCATCCTTGCGCAACACACCCGTTACATTGGTCCCATCTGCACATTTTGTCCCACGTCCACTGTCAAACCATAAGCTGCACTGTCGAGAAGAGAATGAGAATGCATTGCGGAAAGGCAAATACATGTACAGCAATATTGAAAGCACGCACCTGATATTTCCCGCAATAGAAGAAAACGCAGCAGGTTGAGTGCTCCGCTTATCTGCCAAACACCATTAAGGAAAGGTTAACCCAGTGGAGGAAATAAGAGAGCTTCATGAAGCATCGTAAGAGATGGTAGGTGTGCCAACAGGAGAAACCTATCTGGAGAGGCAATGAAGTCCGTCAAATAAGCACTTTCTTGATAGCTTCAGGGTCTGGCTGCTTACGGCTTCTGAGTCAAATGGGAGCTCAGGAGGGGGCTTGTCAGAGGGATGCAGCACATGCTTGAGCAGGCCCAGCACTTGTGGCCCTGCAAAGGGAGACCTCTCTTCCGCACCGCCAGGAGTAGGCCAGGCACTCCTGGCTTCTTTCAGCGCAAAGCTGAGGAGCAACGACACCTGCACCCCGTCCATTTGCTAACATCAGCACTCGAAAAGAGGGCAGAGGTGCGGTGGGCCCACCCAGCTTTCTCTCAACTGAGCAGTGACAGGCCGCAAAGCGGGAGGAGTCGCTGACCGACCATGATGGGGTGGGGGCTGTCGTCGATGAGGCGCTCCAGAGCGCGCATGCGCTGCTCGGGGAGAAACACGCACCTCAGCACCTGCACCGGCCCCACGGCCTCACCACAGCGGCGCTGCAGTCATGGACCAGCCCAGCAAGTGTGTTGTAGAATGTGAGTGACGAGCAACGAGAAAGTGTCTCTTGGTGAAGACCGACTGACTGACCGCGTGCATGGTCTCCAGCCACGACGTGCGCTGACTGGGCGGGTGGATATCCGGAAGAGACTCCTGCATTGCTTGCAGCACCTGCATGCACGCCCCACGCCCACGCCCTCTTCTTCAGCTCCATGCATGGCACAGCCAGGATATGGGGACTGGAAAGTACTGGGGGTGGGTGGGAGCGAGACCCAAACCCACCAGGAGGGCTTTCTCAAGGTCCACATCAGGCTCCGGGGGCGACAGGTGGCAGAGCTCCGCGGCCCGCTGAATGAGCTGCTGTCCTCGCAGGGAGTCGTACCGGCCGGAGTGCAAGAGCGGCATCGCCAGGCCCAGGACGGCCACTGCCTCCTGCTGTCGCAGGCTGGTATATACACGTGGCAGCAGTTGCTGACCACCATTGCCACAGCCAGCCAATGCAAGCGCAGCTGGGCGGCAGCTCAAGGCCCACAGTGCTGCCCCCCAACCCCCACAGCCACGGTCATGTTCCCAAAGAGAACATCTAGGCTGATGTGCGAACATACACACACACACACACACACACACACACACACATGCGTACGACATCTCGCAACACCAAAAGGGGCACAAGGGTAAGGAGACACGCCTTAAAGCCACCGGCAAGTGCTGGAAGTGATGGCAGCAAGGCAAGGGGTGGCAGTGGGAGCGGGCGTACCTGCAAGAGCCACGCCCCTCTGCTGCTCCGCCACCGTGCCTTTGGGAGCCCTCTCCCCCTCCTCCTCCCCCTCCCCCTCCCCCTCCCCCTCCTCCTGCTGCTGCTGCTGCTGCTGCTCCTGCTGCTCCTCTGTTGCCCCTCCTGCTCAGTCATAGACAGCTGCAATGAATTGTGCTGCATGGATGGCAAAGTCCCCAGCCCTGCCAGCTGAGCATGCCTCAGCGGCTGCTATTGCTGGTGGTCCAGGCTACCAGCGTACCTACCTGGGAGGGCGTGAGGGGCAGGGGCGGCAGGGAGGAGCCAGGCCTCCAGGCTTCGACCGCCCGCGTGCAGCAGCCCCATGCACACGCACACCCCCTGCTGCTGCTGCAGCTGCTGCTGCTGCAGCTGCTGCTGCTCCCCCAAGCCATCATGTGGCGCCGCCTGCAGCCATGCCTGTACACCACATGGCTTCTGTGACATGCAGACTGGCCGGCGGACAGAGACAAGTGCTGGTGCATGTGCATGTCTAAGTGCAAGTGTGCAAGCCAAAACGAGGCCAAGGGCAGCAGGCGGGGGCCTACCGGAGGGAGCAGCAGCAGCAGCAGGCGCAGAGCAAAGGCGCAGAGCTCCCGCTGCAAGCGCTCCTTGCGCACGCCCTGCTGCATCCCCATGCCGCCCACGCCCGCCACACAGCGGCCCATGCACTAGTGCATGAGTAGTGGCAGTGCAACCGAGCAGGGTGCACGCCAGTGGCTAACGTGCCGGCAACAAAGAGGGAGGGCGAAGCAAGAGCAGCACCTGCAGAGAGGCGCCGGAGAGAGCGGCAGCGCGGGCAACGGCTGCCACCGCTTCCACCACCACCTCCACGTATGCTTGCGCTTGCGCATGCGGAGCAGCAGCAGCGGAGGCAACCAGGTCCAGCAGGACGGGCCACGCCTCCTCTAGAAAGTGCTCCTGCCGCCTCTCAATCCGCAACAACACTGCCACAGCCACAGCCCCACGGCAGACAAGCACGCACTCAGGCTCCTGCCCCTTGCCAGGACGGGCTGGGTTTTAGGGGTGGGGAGCGCACGAGGCAGGCAGAAGCCCTTTCTTCCAAAGTCAAAAGGTACCCTCACTCAAGACCAGCACTGTTCTGAACCTGGTGAAAAGCCCTCATGCGAGTCTTGCGTGAATCGCCCTGAGCCGAGCTCCAATGGCCGCTGGAGGGCCCCAACAACGACGGGCACATAGTCGACCCCGGGACCTGCAGGTCTGGCGAAGGTGAAGGTGAAGGTGCAGATGGTTTTCGTGGCTGACCCTGACCTGTGGCAAAGGCGTGAAGGAGAGCGAGCTGTAGGCCCCCCCCCGCTTGACGGGCGTTGCCTCCGGCCCTGCCACTGCCGCCGCCCAGTTCAGTTAGTGTCCTGAGGAAGAGAACAAACATTTCGCGAGGGCTGCAGGTGCGGGCGGCGCTGTTGAATATACTGGAGCAGGCTGTGTGGCAGCGGGAGCACGATGCTCCTCCAACGTGATCTGTGGCAGGGGACACCTGGAAGCGAGGAATGAGGTCCCAAACCACACGCTCCAGCAGCAGCGCTGCTTCTTCCTGTGCCCACTTCCCTCCCCCTCAGTTGCACTGTTAACCACCCACCACCTAACGGCAGTCATCTGCCCTCAACAGAACTCATTGCCTGCCTAGGAACACATGTTCTCCAGATTGAAGCATTGCAGCAGTGCCCTGCCCCAGACTTGAGACCGCTGCACCTGGACCTCCAAGCAGCTCGCGTAGCAGCTGCTACTGGAGGGAGGGGGGCTGGAAAGGTGCGTACAGGGTTGTCTGAAACAAGGGGGTCCAGCATACTGGCCGCAGACTCGAGAACGTCAGCCACTGGATCTGCACTAGCAATGTGCCCGGCCTCATCAGAAGGAGGAGGTGTGCTAGCGGCAATTTCAAGGGCAGCACTGAGTGCCTCGCAGTAAGCGAGCGCTGACACCTCCGCCTCCTGGCCCTCCTCTGCCTGTTCACTAACCCCCCCCAAGTTACGTCTGTACATAGTTAACACATGATATAGCCTTAATGCATACGACATGTCACAGGAAGCTTCTCATAGCTAAATTGGGTCATACTACAGACTTCCGAAGCGATGCAGGTGTGTCCAAGAATAAATGCACCATCCCTGAGCAAGTCGACCATACAAAGTTTTGTCTTTTCCATCATGCCGTTTGTGACTAGCTTCATATCCATTCCGTCGAACAACGTTTCTACTTTAAACTCAGATAAAGGAGAAATCATAGGGACCTTGCAGCAGCTCATTCTGGTAGCTTCAAGACGGAGAAGTTGGTCCGTCATGCTGTACGCCGTGCTTCTGCAGCCACCTTAGTCAATTACTCCCGACTAGAAGCAGACTCGGGTTTGGCACCCTTGACGATTAAAGTAGCATGTACTCGCTATATTAAGCGTTTATTTTTTTACACTTTTTCCTTATATACACCACGAAACTATGCATGGACGCTGCATGGTCAGGACTCGGGTGAGAGCATGCACCCTCCCAACTATCGAGTCGAGGCAAGAGGTAACCACTAAATCACCCTTTTCCACAATCGTGTGACCAGGACGTCAGCAATTCCCTGTTATTGACAATCTTCCGATAACGAAAACATGTGCTCATGTTAGCTCACGGATTTGTCATAGATTGTCAGGGCTCGCCCGGGCTCGTCGGGCCTCGGGCCTCAAGGCTAGAGCCTAGCAGCCAGCTAGCAGCTACTAGCAGCGTGCTAGACTCCAGAGTCCAGAAATGGTCCAGAATCCGAATCTGTGTTTGAGCATGCCAGGGCAGCTCCTAGCAGCCCATAGCAGCCGCTCTACCGCGCACTTCACTTGTCACACGGGAATGAGAGGTCGGTACTACCGATGGCAACCAGAATCTAGTGATCGAAAAGTCGTCTGCTAATTCTGGTCCCTATCGATGAGCTCCCAAAAGCTTCGGAGTCAGCTCGGAGCATTGATCGAGCTCTGCTGCGTGTGCCCACTCCGGCCCTACGGCCACACGCAGAGAATTGCTCACTGCAATTTAGTGTACATGGCGTTCTCTATTAGTAGCCCGCAGTTTAGTAGGCATGTCTACGATAGCCGCCGGGCAATCATGAGCAGCCATATTTGTGTCACGGCCATGTCTCCTGGTCTAGATATCTAACATGTAGCGGGAGTATTTTCTGCTTCGCAACTACTGTTTCCGCTTCTGCTGTCTGGTGTGATGGATCCGCAAGTAATTGCTGTTATGGAGGGAATAAAGGACAGCTACTTCGCATTAGACAACCGTACATATCAAGCAGTTTATGATGTTTTGGACCAAAGAGTCGGCATTCAGCTTAGGCTTGCCTCTCCACTCGAAGGCCTACCTGTGCTGGCTACCCCAACACCAGTGCTAATTAGCTGCTCTTCATATCTTTGTTTCGTTTTGCTGGGACTGCTAAGAATAAAGCTTTTCAACCTGAAACCACGTGATAAGGAGTCATGGCTACTGAAGACGATCATTCTTGTGCATAATTGCTTCCTGTTTCTCCTCAGCCTCTACATGTGTGTTGGGATTGTGGAGCAAGCAATTTTCAACAGGTAGCCACTCTAAGATCACTCCTCTCAGCTCTTCCCTTTCGGCTTAAACAACTTCTGCACAAACATACGCCTTCCCCGAACGTACTGATGGTGCAAAACTGGGCCAAAGTTTTGTTATATCTTGCAAACGCACTTCAGGCACTAAGAGTATGGCACCGTCTACTCCTAGTGTGGCTTGAAATATAAAAGGTTAGACTACGTGTGCTGGTGATGGGAGGATACAGGTACTCACTGTGGGGCAATCCATACAGAGCCAATGAAACAAAGGTCAGCGTGTGCCCGTTCTCCTCTAGCTCTCCCTCTGGTGGTCGAAGTGACACATTAGTCAAGGATTGCTGAATTACGAGACCCCGATTCTTCGCAGTCTCAAGCTGACTACTGGGGGGATGATAAGTGGTGTAAGCTTCTCTGGATGGGCTTCTTATTTGGAATGATTGAATGCCTGACATGAGGTTCATTTGCTGCTGATTCACAGATGGCTAAGCTTATCTATATCTTCTATGTTTCAAAGTACTTCGAATTTGGCGACACTGTAAGTCAGCTTTGTCCCATCCTGGTCGGTCAATACTGCTCTCCATTTGTTCAGTCTCTAGTTACTTGACTGAGACTCGTTCAAAGGTGCCGCTTCTGACCAATTATCAAACTTAGTGGTTTTTGATCGGCACATGACACTCCTACTGCATGGCGGATACTCGTGCTGCCTAGCAAGGCCAGATTTCTGCACCTATGGAAGCTCATTCGAGGACATGGTGGAGGGTTCCGCGTTGATAGTAAGAGCTGAAGGAAGGGTTGGGGTTTTGGGTATGTAGATCATAATGGTGGTGAAGCGCAGTGTGAGGCAAATCTCGGTGTTACATGTGTACCACCACTGCTCAATTGCCCTCATCTGGTGGGCTATAGCCCATCATGCTCCTGGAGGAGACGGTGAGCCCTTACACCCCGCTTCCGCTCTTGCTTGTGCATTCTTCCATTACATAGAGTTGGAAAAATTAGGGATCTGCTGTCAGTGATCCACAATATCTGGCCAGCTTCTAAGAGGAAATGGACGGTACGTAGCTTCTTGACATAAAGCTTGGCCATATTCTTTCGTGCTCATGAAGGCGGCACATATGTCAATAGTATTTGCTGGTGTCTTAGAAACCTTTGAGATGTAAGAGCTGAGTGGGAACGAGTTGGTGAGTGAGTGCAGCCTACTTCTCAGCGGCCGTGAACTCGGGCATCCACGTGGTCATGTACGGCTACTACCTGCTGGCTGCCTTGATTGGCCGGAATGACCAACTGCGTCGCAAGTACCTTTGGTGGGGCAAGTACGTGCTTGCAGTCATCTGAACCCCACTCCGATAGCAATACCTTCATAGAGTGCTCAATGTGATGTTATGCCATGTGTACACGATCTTGTTATCGTGTGAGTGGCTGTTGACAAACTTGGGTGTGCGCTGTGGCAACAGGTACCTTACGCAGATGCAGATGGGCCAGTTTGTATTGAACATGGTTCAAGCGCAGTATGATCTGCTCGTAGGAACAGCATACCCTTCCTGGCTTTTGCAGGTATTTCACTTCACGTGATACTCCCTCACAGAGCACGTTGCTGCATTCCAGACTGCATGTGGTTTTTTCTTCTTCTATGGGGGTTTGTTTTCTAGGAGTCAGACTCTTTTTGTTTAGCAGGACACTTACGACACACCATTAATGAGGTCTTGCCCAGCAACGCGATGCTCTATTGCATTGCTCATATGCTCCTCCCAGATTATTTGCTTCGCGGTGTACGGGCATGTTAAGACACAAGTTATGTATGCTCAGTGGCGAGTTTTTGCTGGTTTTGTGCAGCTGCTCTTTTACTATATGATATCCTTGCTGATATTGTTTGGGAACTTCTACGTACGGAAATATTTGGCTACACCAAGGAGACCCTCTGCCAAGAAGGAGCTATAGGACGTTGCTGCTTAGAAAACCGTGTGGTTGGCCGCATTGGTCATTAGATGTGTCAATGATTGGTATACGGTCACAAGGTATCATATGTATTGTTATTAGTATCATAGTTGGTGACTGCAGGTTATACATTCTGCTTTGATTCAGAGCAATTATTAGGGCAGTTGCCGATAGTTGATATTACACTTTCGGTGTACCCTTGCTAAAGACTGCGTGCACAGCGAGGACTGGTTACTGCCCTCATTCTTTTTGGCTAAGGTCAGAATTTAAAGATCAGACGAAGTGGTTGTATTTTATAAGCCTGTGGGTGCCTCAGTTGATGAGACATTGAGTGGCCAAATTGGTACCTGCCAAACAATCTTCGGGTTTCGCTTTACTTGGACAACACATTATCGACACTATCATCAACATCCCCATACTGAGTCAAAACAACCAGATATTTCTTTCACTATTTCAAGGAGATGCTGAAGCTCGTAAATTGCATTAGGATCAAACCAGCAAGTAGTAGCACCACTGTCTGTTGTTCTTTTCAGGTACCTGGAATTTTGAGAGCTGTCAAACTTGAGTGAAGAGCCTCAGAGGGGAAGGTGGAAGCCTGCAGAATGCTGCAGAAGGTAACATCTACTAAAACGTGTGATAACGTGTCGCGGGTACTTGAATTCAGCTTGGGTTGGCTTGGGTCGTTTGTGCAGCCAAGGTCGGCAAATGTCGGCAATGGTCATTGGGTTGACCGCGAGTGTCAATTTGATGTCAGGACTCTTTCAGACCTGTTTCGGATGGCGTCAGACTTGTTCGCCTGTGATTGAGCAACACGCAAGTGTTCTGTGCAGTTCTGTGTAATGCCGTAGACCTTGTTGACAACGTTGCCGGCTTTTCACTGATCGGAGCCAATGGAAGTTTATTCTCCATCAGTTGACCCGACGGCCAGCGGAACGTTATCCACGGTCGCATCACGCTCGTAAAAGTACCTCCGTCCTTACGGTACCGCTTCCTGCTGGGGCTTGACGAAGTCTGACGCGACGTGGCTAATTTCTTAACATGTTCAAATTGCTCTTTGACAGCTTTTTGGAAGTCTATTCCGTGATGAGCTGAGGCCAGAAGTCATATGACAGCGTAGTGCACCTTCGTCCTCCTGCACAGGCTGTCTCGCTCTGGTGCAGTGGTAGACATTCTCTTTGTGACCGAAGAAGCTAGTTCTGTTTCTCGGGAGCATTCTTTAACTTGTTGCTCTGTTTACGGCGAGGTATATCATGGCAGAAGCCGGAGAGCGTCAGAGTTTCAGTTCCCCGGCCTTGATCTCACTAGCTGTGTTTTTCGTTACTCTAGCTTTATATCTATGGCGTCAAACAAATCGACCTCGGCGAAGTCGTAAAGTTCAAGCCAAAGAGGAAAAGGTTGACACAAATGGTCAGGAGTCGGAAAAGAAGACGATCACGGTCCTGTTTGGCACACAAACTGGCACGGCTGAGAATTTTGCGAAGGTACTTAGATTTGCGAATAGTGCGGTCTTGATTCTTGTCTGCAAGGTATGTATTTCAGCTATTATTGGCGAATCTGAAGGAAGAGTGAGTTTTTGATTGGTTATGCAAGTAGACAAGGAACTAATGTTTAATCGCCTGTATGCAGGTCTTGACAGAAGAAATGAGGGCACGATATGGAAAGTATGCTGTAGTTCGACTCTTTGATCTGGTAATGACTTTAACTTCATGAGCAGTCCTTAAGGCAATGTCACGTGTGTGCTATTTTTCCTTGTCTTCTGCATGGGCCTTCGTGGTGGTCCATCATATGTCCTGCAACTCGTGATGTGGACGCGTCGTTGGGTTTCAGGATATTCATCAGTCTGGTTATTGTGCAGGGGCTAATTGTGGAAGTTACCTCTTCATGTTGCAGGATGAGTATGCCCCTGATGACGGGGAGTATGAGGAGAAGCTGTCAAAAGATCCCCTTGTCATGTTTGTGGCTGCTACGTAAGTCTCAACTTGAACTGTTTTGGCTTTGATTTCAATTGTACTTCACTGCCTCCAAGGATGCTCCACATGACAGAACAAAGAATTAGGTAGTAGCACAGGCAGCTTCGTAGCATGCTCTTCATGAGTGAGGTTGAGGATTATGACGATCAAGTTCTGGGGCTTGGTGGTGGCCCTGTGAGGAGTACGGAGCGATCTGAACGTGTTGTGTGGGTGTGGGTGACAGCTATGGAGACGGGGAGCCGACAGACAATGCAGCCCGCTTCCACAAATGGTTGTCTCAGCGTGCCGAGGTGAGGTCTGCACCATCAAAGATTGCTTGAGCTTCCATTCTTTGTGCTTGGGTGGAGGGTGTATTGATCTGTGGTACTCTGCAGGGCACCATCTAAGAAGTGACCCAAGGACTGTATCTCTGCAGGAGGAGGAAGGCACTGGCATGCTTGGCAATCTGTCGTTTGCCGTCTTTGGCTTGGGTAACCGCCAGTACGAGCACTTCAATGCAGTAAGCGCCTTGCTTCCGCTTCTTTCTCAGTGGTCTATAATAGTTACGGAGGTGGCTTCAAGTCCATGGTGGGGGGTTTTGGAAGTGTATAATGTCAGTTTAGCTCGAGCTTTAAGCGGAGTCTGATAGAACCGGGAGCAGTGTGCTACAATTGCTGACTGGTGCGTGTTACTGGACAATGGGTGTTGCTGCAGATAGGGAAGATATTTGACACCAGCCTGGTAAAGCTAGGTACGGCCTGGCTCTTCCTCGCTCTATTGTCCTGCGCCGTCAGGTGTCCGATGTGGCCAGTGTGCGTGCAGCATCCGCATACATGTAGGCTGGGCGGGTAGTATGGCAGTCCAACGCTCATATCCAAGGGGCCAGACATTTATGGGATGCGTGACACAGGCCAACTCGAGCTGAAGCTTGACGGGAACCTTTTACTGTGTTGGAACAGGAGGACAAAGACTTGTTGAAGTGGGGTTGGGCGACGATGACCAGTGTATAGAGGATGACTTCAACCAGTGGTACACATTATCCCCTCTGTGGCTTGCTTGCTGCCCTATGCCCTGGAGGCAGGAGCCTACCCATGAAGCTTCTAGTTTGGGGGAAGCGGCCTGGTGGGAATTGAAGGGGGCGGTGTACGAGATGTCGGCCAAATAGTAGGCACTATGTCGTCAATGTAGCGGTGGTAGTTCTTTTTGCTGTTCTGTAATTCAGGGGCTTATCGTTGTTGGCAAAGTGAGGAGTTTCGATTGCCCTGCTTGCTGTATGTTGGCCACGTTGAGACATGCTGGGACACGCCCTCAGAGTGCGCGGTACAAAAAGGTCAAATGCCGGCGGCTCAGGGTTTGTAGTGCCTTCAAGAAAGGTGTGTGAGATAAGAAGCAGATGAGGTTGGCCATGCAGGTAACACATACTGGACTAAGTGCGAGGGACAGTGTTAGAGAGTGCGGCGCTGACACGGAGGGGTGTGCCGGGTGCACCGGCAGGAAGGAGTCCCTGTGGGTGGCCTTGGACAAGCAGCTGCTGCAGGACGCGGAGGGCGGGCAGGCGGCGCTGGAGCCGAGTTACGAGATGGCCATTCCCGAGTACCAGGTCACGCTGCACCCCAGCGGCACTCCCGACGCCGTCCCTCCCAAGCCCGGCCCCGTGCTCAAGCGCCGCAACAGCACCAAGACCGGCAGCGCTGACGCCCACCCCTACTACCGGTGGGTACACCACTCTCGTGAAGCAAGCCTGGGCGCAAGGCTGTGCGCTGCACTGCAGGCGTGGGAGGGGGGGAGGGCCTTAGCTGAGGGGGGGCTTGCTGGCGGGCGGGGGTGGCAGGGTGCCAATAGCGGTCCGCAAGGAGTTGCACTCGGCGGAGTCAGAGCGGTCCTGCATACACGTGGAGCTCGACATCAGTGACACCGGGATCACGTGCGTCCCTCCCTTCCTACACATCTCTGGGGCTGGGGAGGGCTTTTGGTAGCCCGAATGGCACCAGCAAGCTAGCGAGCTGAAGGGGATGATGACGATGGGGTGGCGCTGGCAGATACGAGACGGGAGATCATGTGGCCATCTTTGCGGACAACCAGGCGGACGTGGTGGAGGCTGCTGCCAAGTGCCTGCGGCTGCCCCTGGACACCTCCTTCACGCTCCACGCTGCGGCAGGCGTGGACAGCACGCTTCCTGAGCCCTTCCCGGGGCCTGTCACGCTGCGCACGGCTCTCGCCCGCTACGCCGATCTTCTCAACCTCCCACGCAAGGTCAGTCAGTCAGTCAGTCAGTACCCCTCCTGGCGTCATCACGGACGACAGTGAGGGAACCGCTTGTTTGTGAGTTTTTTCGTTGCAACCTGGGCTACCTCCTCCTGTCCCCCAGCAAACACGGCTCAGAGAAAGAGGGATTCGTCACTGGCAGGCAGCGTTGGTGGCGCTGGCAGCGCAAGCGGCAGAGCCGCAGGAGGCGGAGCGGCTGCGCTTCCTGGCCTCGCCTGCCGGCAAGGACGAGTACCATAGCTGGGTTGTGGAGGCGCAGCGCAGCCTGCTGGAGGTCATGGAGGCGTTCCCGTCCGCGCAGCCGCCGCTGGGCGTCTTCTTTGCCGCCATTGCGGCCCGCCTGCAGCCGCGCTTCTACTCCATCTCCTCTTCTCAGAGGTGCCCCTCCACCAGCAGTGACATTGGTTCTGTGTGGGCTTGCTGCCTTGTGCTGCTCCTGTGGTCCACACTCTAGCTGTTGTGGCAAGTTCGTAGCTTGGCTGCATTCATCCCCTCACGTATCAGGAGGAGGGCTGCAAACTTCAATCTCTTCATAACTCTCCCCTGTGCAGCCGTACCAAATAGGGAGATATGAAGGCTTTTAATGATCTGTCTCTGCTCAGGGGAGTTTTCCTGGCTCGGGCCTCTTTGACGCGAAAAGAAGCAAGTGGTTGGTGTGCCCTCTGGTGGGTAACGAGAACAGGCAGGGGGATGCGGTGTGCAGGTACGTGGCGGACGCGCTGCACGTGACGTGCTCCGTGGTGGAGGACACCACGCGCAGCGGCCGCCTCCACCGCGGCGTGGCCTCCACCTACCTCAAGGTAACCTGTACTGGCTCTCTCATTCAGTGCCACAGGCACGTGGCAAGGCAGAGAGAGTTGGCAGGCTGGCAGGCTGGCAGGCTGGCAGGCTGGCAGCAAAGGAGTGCAGTCCGTGTTGCGTGCCCTTTTGGCTGCCCAGCCAAACGAGGGGGCATTCTGTGACCTCCTGGTGCCTGGCTGTGATGGGGTGTGATGGGATGCAGAATGCTGTGCCAGTCACTGAGGACGCGGTCGCCTTCACGGCTGCTCCTATATTCGTGCGCGCATCAACTTTCAGGCTGCCTGCGAAGAGGGAGCAGGCAGTCATTATGGTGGGACCGGGCACGGGGCTGGCTCCCTTCCGCGGCTTCCTCCAGGTGTGCACAGCACCCCCCTCCCCCAGTCATGCTCTCTCTCGCTCACTTGCGCCTGTCGGACAAGACAAGGCCTGGTGTAATTGTTTTGCAGGAGACTTATAAAGAACTGGGTGAGAACAAATAGTAAGCCTTGGTTATGCTGCAGGCTCTTGAGTGGTGTGGGCGGGGGATAGGAGCGACCAAGGCGCTTTCTTGCTGAGCCGTGCTTGCCACACAAGAAACCAGCGCTGCTCATAGTGCTTCTGAGGGGTCATCATCGCATTGCTGCTGACAAGCGGCGTGCCGAATGGTAGTGCAGGAGAGAGAGGCTCTGCTGAGGCAGGGGGAGAAGTTGGGGCCGGCCATTCTCTTCTTTGGCTGCCGCAAGCACAGCAAGGTATTTATGGCTACCACACACTTCTGTGTGACTAGCGCCGGATTACTGTGCTTGTTTTTGACATGAAAGCCTCCAGAGTGGCAGCTGAGTCAGGCAGCTGATGTGCGTGGGCGGGAATGTAGGACTACATATATGAGGAGGAGCTGCAGCAGTTTGTGAGCTCGGGTGCTCTGACCCACTTGCATGTGGCGTTCTCCAGAGATGGGCCCGAGAAGGAATATGTGCAGCATCACATGCTCGCCCAGGTACTGTCATTCCTGACAATGTCACCTGGTGATGTGGCACTGTGGTCTTTCTGTGGGGGGCGAGGCTGCACCTGCCCCCGCTTGCTCCTGCTCATCCGATATGCACTTGCCCCTCCCCGTATGTGTGCAGGCTAAGGAGCTCTGGAAGTTGTTGTCGAGCGGAGCATATTTGTATGTCTGTGGTGACGCAAAAGCCATGGCCAAAGATGTTCACCGTACACTGCTACAGATTATAGTTGAGCAGGTATATCCTCCACTCTTTCTCATGTATTGCAAATGCTTTGATATGTCAGTTGTAATTTTTCGCTTTCTTGGTTGTGGCATCATGTATATCAATGTGTTTTGGGTGACTGGATGCAGGATATGGTCAGTGGAAGCAAAGCAGAAGCTTATGTGAAGAAATTACAACACGAAAATAGGTACCAGAGGGATGTTTGGTAGGTCTGCTGCTGTGGAACACAGCTACAGTGGCCAATTAGAGCCACATCTATAGATGTAGGTATCTTAGAAATATTATTTGAACTATTCCTTCTTGGTATGTTAGTGTTAGCTTTCAAAACAAGTAGACGTACTTTTCACCACTGCGCACGTTGGAGTTTGTTAAAACATGGATGCATGCAAGGTGGTAAGAAAATACAATACACCAAGATGGGAAACATCTCGTTCGCTTCATCCATTTATCTACTAGCATGCCCGGGCACGCCGTTCCACCAAGCTTCACTCATTGGGAGCCAGTTTAATGTGACGGCAAATCTTGTGGTTTAGAGCACATATACTCCTCGCCAAATTCCATGGCGGCATTGCCGATGACAACATTATCTATCTGTGTGCCTTGAACTCCTTCAGTCCCCATTGCTGAGGAAACACTCCCCCACATGCGCGCCCACATTCCATGCTTGAGAACTTCAATCTCCGCCACGGCTACAAAGCTCTCTGAGCAGCAACCTACCCACGTGCCAGATGCGGTGGGCCCCAAGATGGGAGCTGAGAACGTACTCGGCGGTCCAGAGAATTTGACCGAGACGGAGTAGGTAGGGTTGTGCGCAGTAAAAGAGAACTTGCCCACGCAAGCATCAACTGTCAGGTCAGAGAACCACACTCCGGGATCTATATTGCGAAAGTCCAGGTCCAGAGCAGCAGAGCGGTAGCCCATGGCATACACGCTTGGCATGCGAAACTGCGCTGCCCTGAAATAGGCCACAGCGATTACCACCTGCAGGGAGAGACCAGAACAGAGGTGATCAGAATTCGCTTGATCTCTCTCAATTCTAAGCCTGCTGATATGCTCAACTGCTCCCCAATCCCGATCAAGTCCAAATGGGGCGCGCACACACACACACACACACACACACACACACACACACACACATACACACACACACACCTGGTAAGAGCCGTCAGCAGAGATGGCCTGGCCCCAGATGTGGCCCGCAGGAAATGCGCGACCCCAATTCTTCTCCTCATGCCCCCACCCAGTCCCCTGCAGCTGCTGCTCGCCCGTTTCGCTCGTACTCACATAGCTGTATGTTGCTTCGGACCTCACGCTGCAGCCAAGCATCACCCGACGCCAGTCTTTGTGAGGTGAGGTGGATCTTAAGCACGAGCCTTGCCGAGAGTGACAGAGTGCGTAGCCAGCCACGTGGCGATTGACAAGACGCAAAAGAGCCTCTGACCCACCCACCCACCCACCTGTACACAGCCCAGCGGGTGGGCAGCAAGCTCTTGTGGGGGAGCAAGCGCGCCAGCCAGCCCTCTGGGGTGGCGCTGTAGTCGCCGGCCCTCCACAGCTTCTGCTCTCCATCCCTCCACGAGCCACCCAGGGTGAAACCGCAGGACAGCACCATTCTTACTTCCACGTTTCAGCACGTGTCCCCCCAGGAGTACTCCAACACATGGCAGCAGCCACCTGAGAGTATCTGCACTTCAACCATGCACTATACCATACCCTATGCGCCGAAGGGGCGTTCGAGATCCGAGAGTAGACCTCACCCCCCCACCCGCAAGCCATCCTTCCCCGGTCAGCCGAGTGGGGGCTGCTTACCTGCGAGCTCAGGTTGGCCCGGAGCGTGAGGCCCCCCAGGGAGAGGTCCAGGCGCGTCTCGTGCGGCTGCACGCTCAGGTACCCGTGGCCCGGCGCACTCCACTCGAAGTTGGGTGGCGCATTAACATCTGGATCGCTGTCCACAGGGTGACCACTCTGTGTGATGCTCACGTTCTGCTCCCCACAGAAACACTGTCAGGCCCCACCCCCTCTTGACTGAAAAGCCGTGGGGAAGACCTGCCCTCTTCTGAATCTTTAGAAGACCTGGGTACCCATCTGCACTGAGTGTAAAGTGATGGATATTGAGGAAACATCTTCAACCTTGTCTCCTTGTAAGCAATGTTGAGGAGGGCAGGGTGAGCGTTGAGCAGAATTCCAAAGAGCATAAGGAGGAAGGATGCCCCCCGCGCTCTGACAAGTGCATGTGCATACCTGCAAGAGTACCTGCTCGACCTCAAGCGAGCCACAGCTGTCCAATTCTGGGCGGCACACCTGGCCATGAGTTTGGGCGTGGCAAGCAAGCACTACAACGACAGACTCTTGGCTGCTACTGATACTGCCCACAATGGCTGCGTAGCTGCTCCCGCTGTCGTGATCAACAATCCTTGTATACCACCCCTGCGCACCCAACGAAATCTCCTGTTGATTGTACGGGGAAAGATGCGTCCCTACTTATATGCACACCCTGTACAGCCGGCAGCAGGACCCTTCCCCCAAACAGATAAATAGTAAATGCTTGATTTCTTCGAGGTTGGAAACTTCATGTCTGCCTGCGTGATGAGTAGTACTACTTTTGAAACATCCAGCCCACCCCTCATAAGGAAGTTACCAACAGGAGTGGAAGAAGAACCACAAAGTCACTAAGGTTGTCTCAACAGTCGCTTGCATTCCCGATACCTCAAACCAAGGGCAAGAAGACGCCCGGTGGCTTGGTTGATAGGAAAGCAGACCACAATCAGGAACATGTGGGTCATACGGGCTGCAATGTCCAACACCTAAGGCCAACACAAGTATAAGGCCGATGGCGACCTTCAACGACTGGAAAGTTAACATCATCTCATTCTTGATTTAGAGCATACTGAAGTAAATCGAGATCTTCCTCGAAGTTCTGGAATGCCGGACATGCCCAACCAAGTAGTCTGGAACTATGTCCCAAATTGCCATACTTATAGGATGTAATCACCTCCACAATGTGCCCAGGACACCGTTCCCCAGACGTAGACCTTCAGGATATCCGGCGATCCATTCGGCAAAAAGTCACCATCCTGCGAGACATTGTATGATACCTTTGCATGCATGCTCTGCTTTCTTTCTCAAGAACGCACAAGCTTGCTATAATACCTTTTTACAGTCGGTCACCTGTAGCTCACCACCAGCTCATCACTAAAGACCTCCGGTTCCCCCCTGCCAAACCACGTGGGACTTGAGTTAATTCACGTCAAAAGGTAGCAATAGAGACAAATATCACATATTTGGTCAAACTTGACCTAACGAGTGGCAATTAACTGCAACTGACGAACCTCGACGAGCTCGAGGACACCGCGTTCCTTTTTTACGACAATGCCCACGAACCCCGACAATACTGTTCCCCACATAGCCCCACGCGTGAGCGAACTCTTGGCGAAACTTTTCGCATCTATGCTGATGGAAGTCAACAGCTCTTCGGTGGTAACATGAAGTTCTTATTTTCCAGGTTAATTGCACAGAGTAGTATTACTGTTGTTGCTTTTTAAATTAGCAAAGTTTTCATCTGGAGTCTCTAATTAGTTTATCCGGATCTGCCACGTGCCGGTGTTGACAGCCATGTAATTCGCATGCTTCATCTCTGTTGCTTCGATCTTGCAAAATGGGAAAAAGGCAATTTATCACTGGGTCCTGAAGGAAACCTGATCATATCTCTGTGTGAGGGATCTACCTGTGCAAGACAGGAAACGGTATACGTATTCACATATATTGGTATTTGTAGAAGCTCTGGCTAGTTGAAAAAGACGAGCGGAGGGAGGAATGGTGGAGGGAAAGTTGCATCAGGTGGCCCCTTCAGTGTCTTGCCATGCGTGGAATGCCGACTTCTCACGTACACCTTCCCCTTTTTGAACTTATTCGGCTTATAATTGAAAAAGCTTGGAGTTGGTGGTGGCTTGCTAAATAGCCCAGGGTTCAGCTTTCTAGAAGCTTGCATTGACGTAAAAACTAGAGTTATCCCAAGCTGAGGGACTGTGGTGAAGTAAAATGTATGTTTTACTTTCAGTTGGACTGTGCTGACGCAAGAGGGCAAGGCCGTGGATGGGCAGTGGTGGCCGTGTGCCCCAACAATTTGGAAGTTCACATCTACAGCGTGGGCCCCTCGGAGGGTGACCCCTGGGAGAAGCTGCACGTGCTGAAAAAGGTGCAGTCTCTATGTCTCTCCCCCTCCCTCTTGCGCTCTTGGCTTCCCTCCTCTGAAGAAGGCGATGCACACTCAATGGGGTCTGCAGCTGAGAATGTGGCATAGTGGCGGGCGGGTGGGCGTGCGAGGGGAGCAGCACGACCAGCTGGTGGCGGGCATAGACTGGGCGGCGCACTCCGACCGCATCGTGACCTGCTCCCACGACCGCAACGCGTACATGCCCTCCTCTCCTCTGCGTGTGTGTGTGTGTGTGTGTGCGCGCACGCGCGTGCACATGCGTGCATGCGCCTTGCCGGTGTGCTTGAGTAGCTCTTAGACGGGGAATGCAGCATAAGAGCGGGAAGAAGGGGATGCAGGTACGTGTGGCAGTGGGACGGGAGGGCGTGGCAGGCGGCCCTGGTCATCCTCAGGCTCAACCGCGCCGCTCTGTCCGTGAGCTGGTCGCCGCGAGGTCAGTGGCCTTCTCCGCCTGGGCTCTTTCTTGCCTGGCATGCGTGCGTGTGTGTGTGCCCCGCCAGTCCTGTGCCGCACTTGAGTGAGAGGGGGTAGGAGGGAGAGGGCTGTTCTGTGCAGAGAACAAGTTTGCGGTGGGCAGCGGCGCTCGCTCCGTGTGTGTGTGCCACTATGAGGAGGAGAATAACTGGTCAGCCACCTGCTCCCACTGCCCCCTCTCTCTCAATTTCTCTTGCCTAGCTCGCTGGTGTGATGTCTGACAGGGGACTGGAAGGGGGGGGNATGTCCGTCCGCAGTCGCGGTTGTGTGCCACCAGAGGGGATAGAACATACCAACACACACGCTGACCTGCTCTGTTGCGGCGGCAGGTGATGCTGGCCACGACGTCAACGGACGGCAAGTGCCGCGTCTTCTCCGCGTTCCTCAAAGGCGTCGATGCCCGGTACGCCCGCATGCTCCCCCCCTCCCAAGGAAGCAGCAGCAATGTCTGGGTGGGTGTCTTTTCTTTCTACCAAGCTCACCTTGTCACGTCATCTGCATGTGATGAGCAGAGGTGATACCAAGTCAGCATTTGGAGAGGCCAAGTTTGGAGAGGTGGGCACTTGCTAACCCTCCCCCCCTCCCTCCCTCCCTTAGTTGGGCTGTTATGTGTGTGACGCATGTGTGTAACGCATCAGAAAGCAACGGGAGGGATGTGCAGCAACTGCTCCAGCTGGACCTGGCGTGCGGGTGGGCGTTTGGCGTCAAGTGGTCGCCCTCCGGCTCTCGCCTGGCCTTTGTGGGTAAGGGCGCACCGGCCTCACTCCTGCTCCTGCTGGGGACACCTTTGCCAGCACCACCTCACTGGGTTGCTTGGTGCCTGGGGGTGCAGGGCATGACAGCACCATACACTTTGTCAATGATGTGGGTCCGGCGCTCACTCCGCACTCGCTGGCACTGCGGGGGCTGCCTCTGCGAGACGTATGCGTCTCTTCTCACTCCCCCCTCCGCCTTGCTCCCTTTCTCTCGTGCACATGTGCGGCCGTACGTGCCCACGTTGCTCCATCTTCTACTGGACTGAATCCAGCGAGCAGGGGTAGTGTGTGCAGGTGCTGTTTTTGTCGGAGACACATGTGGTGGCGGGGGGCTATGACTGTAACCCGCAGCTGTTTGCCATGGACACTGACGGCAACTGGTGACTCCCTTGCACGTCCCAACTAGAAGGTCGAACAACTTGTGGGCATGCTCATGGGGATGAGACATGATGGTGACATGGGCGTGTGGGCCGGCCGTGCATGCAGGGTGTTGGTGCAAGCGCTGGATGACGGCAAGAGCGCCCCTCAGGCGACGTCGGCGCCGTCAGTGACGAGCCCCAACCGCCAGAGCTCCCAGGTACTGCCGCCGCCAGTCCGTTGTCACGCAGAGGCAAAGGCCGATGCAGTGGCAGTGGCTGCTGACGTTGCCAAGTACCAACATGCATGCACGGCCAGGCCAGGCCAGGTCGGGAGGGTGGGTGGGGAGGGCGGGTGATCACACCTCTGCTGCTACTGCTGCTGCTGGTAGTGGTTGCATGCTGTGACAGACTGTGGTGGTGGTGGTGCGAATGGGGCTGGCCTGATGCGCGCGCGCGCGCGTGTGTGTATGTGTGTGTTGTCAGTTTTCGGAGGCCATGGGGATGTTTGACGGCCAGCAGGCAAAGCAAGCAGGAGGCACCGGGGTGGGCTTAAGCGGCCCAACCACTCTTCACCACAATGTTATAACGTAGGTCCCCTCACTCACCCTTTTTCATGCTGCACTAGGTGTGGGAGGTTGGGGCTCTGTGCTACTGCTGCTGCTGAAAGCTCTTGGTGGCGGTGCTGAGCAGGTCCATTCGGCCCATGGTGGCGCGGGGGGAGGGCAACATCCGGCGCTTCTCCACCGCGGGTAGGTCTTACCTTGCGGGCACTCAGCCCACCCCCTCCTCCTGTTGTCAGACATTCTTCACTTGGAGTTGACCTGGACCGGTGCTTCGCCTATGCTTGTCCAGAGATGCATCCATTTAACCCAGCGCTGCTTTCTGCACATGCATCCCGCACCTCACGGCTGACATACCCGCTTGCGGTCTGCAGGTGTGGACGGAAAGATTGTTCTGTGGGACATCGGCAGTTTGCAAATTTCAACAGCTATGTCTGCGATGCGCCTGTGACACCTTCCATCCCGTATGCGTGACAGAGTAGCTGTGCACGCACGGAGATGCTCCATCGTTGCTACAGCAGACGAGGTTACTTGGTGATGCTTGTGCTATTAAATCATCGCCAATGAAAATCTCATTTCTTTTTTTTCTTTCTGGGTACGGCCAATGATGGCCACTGATGACATCCATACTTGAATTTGAACAGACTCTACAGTTCTGCCAAATCCACCATGCATCATTGTGGCAAGTAGTGCGCGTCAACACATCATTAACCTGTAGCGTGTGTTGATGGCCACGCGCCATAAAATCTCGATTTGAAAGATGTCACATGTATGTACACGAAAGCAGAAAGAAGCTGATTTGATCACGTTGAAAAAGACTGTAGTAGTAAGTCCTTTACAAAGGGGATGAATACCCGACAAACTTTCGAATTTACTAAACAGTTAAGAAAGATGTCTCCACATCTAAGCAATACAAAAGTGCACTTGAAGGACTTAAGCTCAGAAGCTGCTCTGCCCCCCTCCTCTGTTCCCCTCATAAGCGAGGGACAGCTCAAGCAGGCAGAGAGTCACTTAGTGCCAAACGAGTAGCGCCACCTTTTGTTGTCACCGCACAGGGTGCACATGTCAGAGTGCAGCAGGCAATGGTCGTAGCAGGTAGGCTGGCCTTTGCCCCCACTCCCTTTGAGCTCCCACGCACAACTGTGCCGCCCACATTAGACGGGGCAGAGTATAGCAGCCACGCCGGGTGGTGTGCAGGGGATTGGGGCACTGGGGCCAAGGCCCAGCCAGACGCCAGACGCCGGACAAGCTGTCCGGGCGGCCCCAGCCAGGCAAGTGAGGAGCTCAGCTATAGATAGATACACAAGGGCAGGGCCAGATTCAGTGCCCACTGGGCGGCGCCTGCTTCTTCTTGGGCCGACTCCGCTTGCGCTTGGGCTTCACCTCTGCACCCACAGCAGCTCCTGCAGATGCAGCAGCAGCAGCAGCAGCAGCAGAAGGAGGTGGAGGGGGACGCGCCCGTGGGCGAGGTGGCGGCATGAGTTGCCTTGCTGCGTCCTGCACCCCGAACGACAATGTGCCTGTGAGGATGCGTTTGTGTGTGCGCGCGTGCACCCGCGTGCGTAACTGCAATTGTGTGTGTGTCAGAGTGAGTGAGATTGAGAGATATACCTGCTTGTGCCTTCGCCGATCGTTGTTTTCGGCAGCGAGAGGAGGAGGAGCAACAGGGGCAGCAGGGGCGGAGTCGTCGGCGGCCCACTCGTCGTCCGCATCTGCGTCGTCGCTGGAGCTGCCGCCGCCGCCCAAGAAGAAGTCGTCCTCGCTGCCGTCCAGCGCACCGTCCGTCTCGCTTCCCGTCTCTGTAGCACTCACCCCCAGAGAGTATCGTTAGCCAGCTGGATACAGGCGCACGGGAATGCGTTGCAGCAGCTGAGATGAGGACGCCCCGCAGTAGAAGTGAGCCCCCCTTCCTGTCCCAGCTGCTACACACACCTTCAGGGTCGAGGCCGGCGGCAGCAGCTGCTGCCAAGTTGGCCTTGACTTTGGAGCGTAGCTCAGCACGGCGGGCACGCACTTCGTCGTCGCCGTCGCCCACATATAGCGCCACATACTTCTCTGTCTTCGGGAAGAACTGCTCAAGCGCCAGCGCACACGCCCCGGCCACAATGGTGATGATGATGAGCACTGCATGAGGACTCTCTTGTAGCAGCAGCAGCAGCAGGCGGCAGCCAGCCACCCACCTTGACATACTCCAGGTCTTCTCGGAGCTGGGCCAGCTGCTGGTGCAGCTGCTGCTGCTGCTGCTCCTCTGCCTCAGCTGCTCCTCCTCCTCCTGCGGCACGCAGCAGCAGCAGCTGCCTCTCGGCTCTGCGGATTCTCCTCTCCACCTTCCGCCGCTCTGCACCAGCAAGAACTCCGCGGTCACATTCTACCCCTCCGCAAAAGTCTCTCGGCTCGGATGGGTGTGCTAAGAACAGAAGGAAGGTGGGAGGTGCATGCACACCAAAGAATTTGACTCGCCGATAGCGCAGGGCCATAGTGCGCTCCAGCTCGCCGCGCGCGTGCGCCTCTGCCGCCGCCTGCAGCTCCGCCAGCCGCTTCTCCTGGGCCTCCTTCATGGCGGGCGGCAGCTCCTGCGGGTCCCTTCCAGCCCCTACTCGCTCCTCTCAGGCCCTCTCTCCCACGCTTGTGCATACACCCTCACCTGTGGGCACAGCAGGAGGAGGAGGAGGTGTACCTTGCGCAGGAGGCGCTCCACGGAGCGGATCTGGTTCTTGATGGACACGATACGCCCCTTCTTGTCCCCGCCCTTCTTGCCCCCGCCATCACGACCCAAGGCAGTGCCAGCTCGCCCCCGCCCCTCTCTGCCTCCTCCTCCACCGCCACCGCGCTTGCGCTGCTGCTGGCCTCCTCTTCCTCCTCTTCCTCCTCTTCCTCCTCTTCCTCCTCTCATCTTTTCACCAAGCTCCCAACGTCTGCCATCCTTTTCCTTCCATTAATCAATGAACGAGTTGTCACCACATTTACGCAATGGTATCCATGGATGCCATCTTCAATGCAGGTCCTGCTGCACTCAACCCCAACTTGAGCTACCTCCCACTGAACGCAAGGCATGACCAGACTGCTGCTTACGAGCTGTCATTGCCCAAGAAAGTGCCCCAAAATCAAGCAAGAGTGGAGTGGCTGATATTCGCTCCATTCTTCCCCTACCTTTCAATTATGCTATTCGGCAACGACGCAAGAGGTTTGTGGACACGTAGCTAGAAGCTGTCAATCTGGATGGGCCGCAATTCATGACAACATGAGAGTTTCGAGAGGGTGCACTGTATCAGATTCTGGTGACCATCAAGATGACAGCATCACCTTGCTATTACCACGTGCTTACTCATAAGCACTGAAGGGCACTACATTTTGCCTACCCATCTATCTGCCATGATTTGCTGGACTCGTAAGGTTCAATTCCACCCCATTATAGTTTCAGACCAACTTCAAGCGACAGCCTAAAAGTTGCACCCCAGCTTTGGGTCTTAAAGAGTCTCTCTTTCATGTTTAAAAGCAGTACTTGTCTCAACTTCAATACATGTGTAAGTTCAGGCTCATTACCGGCTCAAAGCTGATATATGTATTGGAACATAACCATCTCCATGGCCACAATGGAGTTTGACACAGCCTGCTACTATGAGGCTTGAAAAAGTAAATACTGCTTCACCAATAGGGGTGGACTGGCGGTAGAGAACAGGTCTTTGATGCTATCATTGCAAGCGATCATGAGCTGTGTAAGAAAAACTGTCCAGCAATCTGTCTATAGGAGGGGGGAAGTTGTTCGGATTCCCAACCATTGTCATTGATCGAGTCTCTTCCTTTCTCTCTCGTACTGCTAAGTTAGTCGCTACACGGGTGGTGTGACTTAAAACGTTCGAGCGCGCAATTCGCGAACTCCCTTGGCAGTTAAGGGGGTTTACAATTTGAAGGTTCAGGGTCCAGGCTACAGGGCTTCGGATTTATTAGAGGTTTCTTTTTCTGCTTAAGGCTTCTTAGAAGCTAAGCATGCGTAATTAATTGATGTACTTCATGAACGGGTAACACATCAAGCATGGAGCTTCTGAGGGCTAATCTCAGTAGAGTAAGAGTACCTGATGCATCCACCAACGTTTTCAAGGAGGAATGCTGCATCTCCTTCGACACACCGGTATTGCACACACTTTTTGCTGATGAAACCCCATTGATTAATCTTTTTGAAGTTAGTCAGGGAATAAATCGTTGTGCACCACCTGACGGACGTCTCGTGTTTACAGAAAAGCGAGGGTGGTCTCTTTGTGGACTTGAACACATATATAGCATATGGGCGAGACTACGTCCTATGGAACTATGAGAAAACTGGTGATGCTGTGTACTTGAAAATTCAACAATTTCCGAAGGTGAAAAGTGAAGAACCGCCCCATAAAAAGCCCACTCTTCTTGGAATCGGTAAGGAGGATCCACCAATATATTCACAAGCAGGCATGCGATTCAGAATAACACGCCAGGGGTGTCAGTTTATTTAAGGAAAGTCGTTTGTTTTTAGGTGTGGAGGGTGGCTACGAGGAGAAGGAAGTGGAGTATGAGGACAAGTACAGCGTTGTGGTGCTTCCATCATTCGAGGAGCTGCCTTTCCCAGATGTGGAGCTTCCAGAGAAGGTACTGTCCTCCACACCTTTTTCTTCCTCATTCTGCTGTAGACCGGATAAGGCTTCTGGAGTGGAGGAGGGATGGAGCAGGGGACCTAGCTCGCAAGCTGTGCATAAACAAGAGATGGGGAGAAGTGAAGTGGGAGCGGGACGGGGCACTGCTGCAGGTCCGCATGGCGGTGCAGGCCGTGCTGGCGGCAGAGGGGGCTGAGAGGCGCAGCCAGCTGGCGGCGTGGGTGGCCGACAAGAAGGCGGTGAGCGCGTACGCCAGCGGGCTGCAGCAGATGGACGACGGCGTGGTGGTAGCGCCCTCGGGGTGGGTGTGTGCGCGCTGCGACAAGCGCGACAACCTGTGGCTCAATCTGTCGGACGGCACCATCCTGTGTGGGCGCAAGAACTGGGACGGCAGCGGCGGCAACAACCATGCGGTGCTGCACTACCAGCAGACGGGGTTCCCGCTGGCCGTCAAGCTGGGCACCATCACGTCGGACCTGGCGGCGGCCGACGTGTTCTCGTACGCGGAGGACGACGCCGTGGAGGACCCGCAGCTGGCGCAGCACCTCTCGCACTTCGGCATCGACTTCTCCGCCCTCCAGAAGGTGCGCTATCCTGTGCGCGCCCGCCCGCCCGCCTGCCTGCCTGCCATGTTTCGGATGGAGAGTCTCAGCCGCAGGGGGTACTGCAACGGGCGCAGACGGAGCAAACGACGGCGGAGAGGGAGCTGGATCAGAACCTGAGCTTCGACTGGGAGCGGCTCCAGGAGAAGGGGCAGGCGCTGCAGCTGCTGCACGGGGCGGGGTACACGGGGCTGGCCAACCTGGGCAACAGCTGCTACATGGCGGCCGTGCTGCAGACGCTGTTTGCCATGCGCCCCTTCCAGCACCGATACTTCCACGCCCTGCCGCTGCGCGACGCCCTGCTGGCAGCCGCTGGCGACCCCACGCGCGACCTCACCACGCAGCTGTACTGTACCCCCTCTGCTACCTCGCGCCCGTCTTCTTCTCTGTGGGCAGACCCGCCCGTCATTCCACCACTCGTTGGATTGACGTTTGTGCATGTGGTGGTGGGTGGTGGTGGTGCAGAGCCAAGGTGGGCCACGGCCTGCTGTCCGGCAAATACTCCTCGCCGCCCCCTCCGCCTGCAGCCCAGGTGGGTGCCTCCCCTCCCGCTCCCGTGCATGCCCTGCATCTCCCTCAAAAGAGAGAAAGAGCCACATCTCATTTGCGACACTGCTGCTGGGGTTGAGCCGGTCGCAGCAGCAGGAGGAGGAGGGGGCTCAGGGTGTGGCCCAGGGGGGAGAAGGGCGGCGGCAGGAGGAGGGGCGGAGGGGGGGCATAGCGCCGCGCATGCTCAAGGCGGTGGTGGCGGCGGGCCACGCGGAGTTCTCCACGGCGCGCCAGCAGGACGCGCTGGAGTTCTACCAGCACATGCTGGACCTGCTGGAGCGCACCCACTCCTCCTCAGGCCCCGCGGGGGCCGGGGGGGGGGACCCGACGCGCGCGCTGCGGTTCCGCGTGGAGGAGCGCATTCAGTGCAGCGCGTCCGGCCGCGTGTCCTACTCCTCCAAGCCCGACAACGTGCTCTCGCTCGGCATCCCTCTGGCGGCCGCCTCCAACAAAGGTGCCGCCCTCCTCCTCCTCTCTCCTCCTCTCCCTCACCTTCTCCCTCGCCTGGCCACGCTCCTGACCAGCTGCTACGGGGCTTCTCACCTGCAGAGCAAGTGGCGGCATATGAGAAGCGCAAGCAGGCGAGAGAAGCAGCAGCTGCAGCTGGCGACAGCACTATCAAGTACGCAACCTTTGGCGCTCACCACCCAATTGTTCTCTTTCTGGCAGCTTTTCATCGAGTAGTCCTCCTTGCAGAAGTACGTGCTCAAGGCATATGCACGGGCTGCTGGGGGCACAGGGAGGGGGAGGGGGAGGAGGAGGAGGAGGTGGTGCGGCCGCGGGTGCCGCTGGCGGCGTGCCTGGACACCTTCAGCGGCGCGGAGGAGGTGCCCGGCTTCTACAGCACCGCCATCCGCGCCACCACCACTGCCATCAAGTCCGTCCGCTCTGCCAGCCCCCCCTACCTGTCGTTCTGCCCCTGCTGGGAGGGAGTGGTGAGTGTGATGACTCCACTGACACGCGGATGGAGGGGGGGACGCGGCTCAGGACGGCGAGGCTGGCGACGTTCCCCGACTATCTGGTGCTGCACATGCGCAAGTTTGTCATCTCCCAAGGCAGCTGGGTGCCCAGCAAGCTGGGTGTGTGTTCCCTCCTCCTCCTCTTCCTCCTTCAGGCAGGGGCTGCAGTGCGGGTGCTCTCTCCACAGAGCAGCAGCAGCAGCAGCAGCAGCAGCAGCTTGATGGAGCAAGAGCAGGGGGGGTGGGGGGTGGTGAGCAGATGTGTTTGTGGACGTGCCGGATGAGATTGACATCAGCCACATGCGCAGCACCGGCCTGCAGCCCGGCGAGCAGCTTCTGCCAGGTCAGCCACGCCAGGCTGTGGCGCTTGCCTGCTCGCACATCCGGGCAGGAGCGGGAAGGGCAGCAGGTCTGATCAGGTGCTGATGGGGGGGTACAGAGGATGACGAGGAGAGGCAGGCAGGCGCGTCCGTGAGGGCGGACGAGGCCGTGGTGATTCAGCTGGCGGACATGGGCTTCCCGCGCGCGCGCTGCGAGAAGGCGGCCGTGGGCACAGGCAACGCGGGCGTGGAGGAGGCCATGAACTGGCTGCTGGCCCACATGGACGACCCCGGTGCGCTCCTCCTCCTCCTCCTCCTCCTCCTCCTCCTCCTCCTCGCTTCAAGTCACCCAGGAGGCAGACAACACATGACGCTGGCCTGCTCACGTGTGGCTGGGGCTGTGGTTGTGGCAATGGATGTGGTCTCAGACATAGATGAACCTGCTCCAGCACCAGCACCACCAGCAGCAGCAGCAGGAGGAGGCACGGGGGCAGTGAGCGAGAGCCACGTGGACACGCTGGTGGCATCGCTGGGAGTGGCGCCGTCCGACGCCAGACGCGCCCTGCTCGCCACTGTCAGTTCCCCCCCCCCCCCCCCCCCCCCCCCCCCCCCCCCCCCCCCCCCCCCCCCCCCCCCCCCCCCCCCCCCCCCCCCCCCCCCCCCCCCCCCCCCCCCCCCCCCCCCCCCCCCCCCCCCCCCCCCCCCCCCCCCCCCCCCCCCCCCCCCCCCCCCCCCCCCCCCCCCCCCCCCCCCCCCCCCCCCCCCCCCCCCCCCCCCCCCCCCCCCCCCCCCCCCCCCCCCCCCCCCCCCCCCCCCCCCCCCCCCCCCCCCCCCCCCCCCCCCCCCCCCCCCCCCCCCCCCCCCCCCCCCCCCCCCCCCCCCCCCCCCCCCCCCCCCCCCCCCCCCCCCCCCCCCCCCCCCCCCCCCCCCCCCCCCCCCCCCCCCCCCCCCCCCCCCCCCCCCCCCCCCCCCCCCCCCCCCCCCCCCCCCCCCCCCCCCCCCCCCCCCCCCCCCCCCCCCCCCCCCCCCCCCCCCCCCCCCCCCCCCCCCCCCCCCCCCCCCCCCCCCNCCCCCCCCCCCCCCCCTTCTTCTAATCTTCCCCTTCATACCAGCCCTGCGGGGGGGGAGCAGCTAGAGATCCGAGCGGGTGGACCTGGACTGGAATGTGAGCAGGGCAATGACGTGGAGAGGGCGGGAGAGTGGATCTTCACGCATGCGGGCGAGAGTGATGCGATGGACACGGAAGAAGCAGAGCCTGCCGCGTCGGCTGCGGCGCCTGCTGCGCCTGCCCCTGAAGCCGACCTCCCAGATGGCCCTGGAAGTGAGGCTCGACCTCCCTTGGGATGCATGCAACGTGGTTGCTGAACTGTTGGTCTTTGGGCATACTGTACGCTGCTAGTGCGTGACTGGAGTCTCCTCTGTGATGTGGTGTGGTGTGTGGTGTGAGCAGAGTACAAGCTGCTGGCGTTTGTGAGTCACATGGGAGCCAACACCCAGTGCGGGCATTACGTGTGTCACATCCGCAAGGACGGGCGATGGGCCATCTTCAACGACGAGAAAGTGGCTGTGTCGGAGAATCCTCCCAAGGACATGGGCTACCTCTACTTCTTCGAGCGCTCCTCATGACCGTCGCCTCCTCATGAGCGCAAGCCACTGGTTTCTCTTCAGTGCTGCTGGTCAGAACAAATCTGAGGCCTATTGTCACTCTACAACTCTCTTGTTTGGTGCTACAAGCCCGAGATGTACCTTGATGGAATAGAAGGAAGCTTATTATAATCTAGCTGCGTGACGGTGATGAGTGTGCAACTGTTGGCAGGTCATGTGCTTGTGAACCAATCTACTGGACGCGCTTGAGTGGACTTTGTGGGGCTTTCGCCACCTCTAGATGCATGTTTCAAGGTGTCTGTATGTTGAGCCGAATCCAACTGGACTCTCCCCATTTGGCTCCTAAGAGAATCAAAGCTTCCCAGCACACGTTGCTGAGCTCATTCAGTATAATATCTACCGTCCTTTAATTTGCTCTGGTGAATGTTTACTCTGCATTTGATGACCTATGCCAGTCTGGTTCTTGCTCTTCTCTCCCTCCCGCAAAATATCGAGGCAGAATTATAATCTGTTGCTTTAGAAGCATGAACAACACAAATGCAAGTTTGCATTTTCTCTATGTGAGTGCTCGTGTGGCCAATGCAAGAAACCTCATGCTGCACATATATATGAATGCTGCTTATCTCACTTCGCCGACATGTAGGAAAGAAGAGGACTCTCCAGAGCTGACACGTGCATGCAGGTTGGTCAGAGGCTCTCTTGTTTCCACAACTTATGGTAGAGGTGGGCGAGGAAAGGCCCCCATTTAACAATAGCTGTGATGATGGTCTTTGAGCTTTGACACGTTTGACGACTATGTTCATGAGATTGACAGAAGGAAGTTCCTTCCTACTTGTTAATGTGAATAACTGACGGAAGGTCCTCCGTCCCTTTCCTCCTACATGAATCGTAGATTTTTCACATCATTGCGTTGATGAATATTGGACGAGATGAACCATCGAAGATTGCAATTGTAATCTTCTGTTCATCGTAAAATTATTCCTCAAAAGTTGATTAAACGGAGTTCTGCACTGTCACGAAATACTTTCCTTCAAGAACAGGTTGCTACCACATAAAGCACAAAGTATCCTCGCTGTCGTAACAGTGACCGTCGGCAGACGCTAGGCATCGACTCCCCTAATCTACACAAGTGCTGAAATAGCAAGGACGGGACGTGACTCTAAAGGCCTGGACGAGAACTGGCTAATCTAGGTGCTGCGGGTAAAAACCTCCCCTATTAGGGGGAAAAGCCCACAGCTTGTGAGCAGTAAATGAAAGAGAATACGAGAGGTCTGAACTGGGCACTAATGGGCACTAGTTGGCAACTGAGCAGCTACTAAGCACTAACTAAGGAGCGAAAATGAGCTATGAAAACCCCCCCCCCAGCTGCGGGCAAGGGATTGTGAGCGCAGCTGAACGCGGAGGAGCTAGAATGTGATCATCAGGAACAACGGAAGTGTGGACGGTGTCTGGAGAACCAGGGAAGTAAAACCCTGGCGAGAGGTACTCCAGGTGGTACACGTGTCAAACGGACACGGGGTAGGAATTTGAAACGGAAAAGAGGTGGGGCGACGCGGCCAACTGACGACCCCGGGGCCACTGAGAAGGCGTGCGCACGCGCTCCAGGAAACTCCCACGAAGAGCGTCCGCGATAGTAGGCGTCAGCATCGGCGACGGGAGGCTCCGCGAATCGTGGAGTAGGGACTCCAGCCACCATGAAGGGGAAGGGTGACCTGCAACGATTGTGCGGAAGCAAACGAAAAACAAACGTGTACGCAAAGAAAAGAAAACGTAATGGAAATACAAAAAGGGAGGGAAGTAATGAGGGGGTCCTAAGCTAGGGTGGTGGTGTGCACGAAGGGCAAAACCGATCACCTTCAGGGACTTTAGGTAAAGGTGGAACCAAATGAACCAAGTGCCAACCAGCATTACAACAATCGCACAACAGCATAGAAGCAGGACGACGACTAGAACCACACCCTTGACACGGGTGATTAGCTGGGACCGTGGCTCTCAGTGGATCAACTTCGTGCACGATATTAGGCAAGTTGCATGGTGCGCAATTCTTCATGTTCTCACGAACGTTACGACCATCGGACGCCTCAAGCGTAAGGACCCCATTAGGACTGACTATGCGCACACGCAGAATCACAGGCCCAGCACGAACGTCGAGGGTATCTCGCACTTCCCGATGCAAATAGGCATAATTGCCAACCTCAAACTTGACCATGCGTGGCTTGTACACCCCAATACGCAAACGAGCATAACGCAGAGTGTCCCGGTGCTGAGCAATGAGCAACTTATCCATAGCAATAGGCATGTGCTTAAGGAACAAGGCAGCTTTCTCGTCGAGGTGAGTCAATAGCAGGTCGTGATCATCAGTGTGGATGGGTACTGTAACACGACGATGAATGGCAGTGGGAAGAAGGGGTTCTCGGCCATAGAGGAGGAAGTAAGGTGAGTACGAACGCAAAGAGGCTTGGTTGCTGAAGTTGTAACCCATGGCAAGCCACGGAATGCGTACATCCTAGTCAGACACATCACACGTGAGAGCATACTTACGCAGGCTGCGCTTGATTGTCTAGACTATCCGTTCAGCAAGCCCATCAGCCTGAGGGTGGACTCGAGAGGTAGTGCGATGATCAATAAAGGACTTATCAAGCAACTCAGCAAAATCACCCTGATACTCTGACCCTTAAATTAGTGAGGACCTCAGCACACGCCCCATTGCGACATAGAATTTGCTCAGTGAACGCTCTAGCATTTGTAGGCACTGGACTTATCAGGAATACTCACCAACTCAATCCACTTGGTGAGGTGCTCAATCATGAAAAGGACGTAGCACATCCTACACTTAGAGAGGGGTAAAGGCCTAGCCAAATCCAGTGACCATCGATAGAAAAGCCCACGCAGGGGAAGAAGATTGAGAACGGAGGGGAGTGCATTGAAAGTATTCTTAACGCGGTCACACGACGTGCATTGTAGTGATTTGAGTTATAATATATTAGTTTGCATATATTTTAATGCTTTTAAATATATTTGGAATAGTATTGTGTGGCGTCAAGTGTGAATAGATACTTTAGTGACTTGGTTCATGTCCTTTGAACCTTCTAAGGCATTTTTGAAGTTAGAGGAAGGACCTAGAAGAACTCCATGTGGCAAAAGTCAAATGTGCCATTTTTAGGTCAAAAGGACATGTGTACATTATTCTAGAAAGAGGTGGCAAGTTTTGGGATGTGTTGGGTGCCAACACATCAACATGCACCTTCCTAGAAATTACTTATGTAGCAAGTATATAAACAAGAGCTAGAACATAGAAAGACATTCAAGAATCACTTTTGTACTTGCCAAATTCCAAAAATATATTTACTTTCAAGAAGCCATCTCTCTTTCAAGAAGCTACCACTCGTGTCCAAAGATCCTCGTTTTGAATAGATAAAGTAATCTATTTTACTAAGTACTTTATCTATCTGTTTCACTACAGTGGTATTGGAGCTAGGCACTTTGGTAGCACAAGAAGATGGCCGATCCTCAAGACCAACAGCAAGCTTTTGAAGAAAGCCCTTCCTCTCCAAGAGACCCTCCTCCAACGCCGATGGGAGAGTACACTCAAGAAAATCTGCAACAACAGGAAGCACCACAAGGAGGAGCACCATCAAATCCCGTGGCAGCCACTATAGCAAAGTTGACCCCACCACAAGGAGTTCCCGCAAATGAGTGGGTAGCCTTCCTCATGACCGTCCACAACCAAGTGGGTTTGGCCACCTATGAAGCAACCGTGCAAGCGTCGAGAGAAGCTATGGCTGCCATGGTTGCCCCTATTGCGAGCAACGCTCAAAATCCAGCCCCGGCTCAAGCGCCTCCACAAGAGCCTACAAGAGCAAGGAAACTCATCTAGCCCGGCAAACCAGACACTTTCAATCCTGAGAGATGAGCCAAATTGAATCTGTGGCTTTACCAAGTGGAGACGTACCTCACATTCCTTGAAGTACCCGAGGAGGACTACGTCCCTTTTGCCATTACCTTGCTCAGAGGAGCAGCAACATCATGGTGGCGTAACTATCAAGCGACTGTATATCAAGCTGTGGCGCATCCCGTACCCGGCCAAGAGCCCCCACCATCATATGCAAGATGGGTGGATTTTCGTGAAGCCCTCCAGAAGCAATTCATGCCCATCAATGCGGAGAAAATTGCTCGAGAAAAGCTTCGCCATCTCAAGCAAGCAACGTCCGTTCAAGAATATACATCCAGATTTCATGACCTCACTCTTGAGATCCCCAACATGTCGCTCGAGGAGAAGATTGATCGTTATGTGTATGGCCTCAAGCCCAAGGTGGCAAAGGAAGTGGAATTGCGCGACTTAACGGACTTTTCAAAGATTATTGAAGTGGCTCAAAAGGTGGATACCTTGGACTTCAAGCACTCCGTGCCTTCATCTTCATGGGCACCGACGACGCGGGTGTACGCAGCCTCTTCCACATCCAAATCTGGACCCACACCCATGGAAATCGGGGTTATTAAAACGGACCCCGCGGCTGCCCGGAAGAGTGGAAGACCCTCCAATGACACTTATGATGCAAGAAACCAGCAAGGAGTGAAAGCAAGACTCTCCCCGGCTGAAAAAGAAGCTCTTATGACGGCTGGACTATGCTTTTATTGTAAGGAGAAGGGTCATCGTGCACTCTCATGCCCCAAAGAGTTGTCAAAAACGGGCAGCGCCGGTAGGCCAGGAGCCTATCACCCCAAGACCCACTTTTTGAGAAGACAACAAGCCAAGTGAGGTGGACCGTTGAAGACGACGTTCCAGCCCCAATGAGTTTGAGAGGTTACCTTGGAGGAGAGAAGGTCCACATCTTGGTGGATAGCGGAGCTCAAGGCAACTTCATTTCTGCAGATTTTGCCACCAAGCACGGTATTACTATGCAAACTCCTGACCACGACGAGGAGATTATGATGCCCGACGGATTCTCCTATACTACCCCTTCCAAGAAGACGTACCCCTTGTCACTCTCTATCAAGTCCTTTAAGGATAGAGTAGTGTTCTCCCCCATTCAATTGGGCAAGTACGAGGTCATCCTAGGGACGCCTTGGTTGACCAAGCACAACCCCCAAGTTGATTGGAGAGACGGTGCTATCAAGATCAAGAATGACATCACTTCAAGAACCTGTATTTTGCGCGCAATCTAGAATATCCAGATCCAAGACATCAAGAAGCCGACACACGAGATACTATTGTCCGGCCTCCAACTCAAGAGACTTGTGAGGAAGGGACACGAGCTTCTTTTGGCCTTGATCACGCCAAAAGACATCAAGAAAGACATCGAGAGTCAAGAAGGCACCCCGAGGAGATACAAGAAGTCTTAGAGGACTATGAAGAAGTATTCTCCCCAGAATTGCCCAAGGGCTTACCCCCCAAGAGATTCGTAGACCACAAGATAGAGTTGGAGCCCGGAAGCAATCCCATCTCTCGGCCTACGTTCAAAATGTCATACACGGAGCTAGACAAAGCCAAGAAGCAAATCAAGGAGCTACTGGAGCATGGCTTCATTCGACCTAGCAAGTTGCCATTTGGAGCCCCGGTGCTATTTGTCAAGAAGAAAGATGGTACCTTGAGGATGTGTGTGGACTATCGCGCCCTCAACAAGATCACCATCAAGAATCGATACCCGCTGCCGCGCATGGATGAGCTCATGGACCGGCTGGTTGGAGCCAAGTACTTCACGAAGGTGGACTTGAGAAGCGGCTACCACCAGATTCGCGTCGCCGAACCTGACATAGAGAAAACGGCATTCAGGACAAGATATGGACATTTTCAGTTCATGGTCCTGCCATTTGGACTCACCAACGCGCAAGCAACTTTCATGACTATGATGAACACCATATTTCAGCCCATGTTGGACAGATTTGTGGTGGTATTCATCGATGACATCCTTGTCTACAGCAAGACCCTCGAAGAGCATGCGAGACACTTGAAAGAAGTCCTTGAAGTATTGAAGCAAAACAAGCTATTTGCAAAAGAGTCAAAGTGCGAGTTTGCCAAACAAGAAGTGGAGTTTCTAGGTCTCCACGTGACTGCTGATGGCATCAAGATGGACCCCAAGAAGACCACGGTGGTGGGGGAATGGCTAACCCCCACGACCAAGAAATAACTTCAATCATTCTTGGGATTTGCCAATTGGTACAGAAAATTCATCCAGAGCTTTTTGCACATAGCAGCCCCTCTCACGGATCTAACGAAGAGAGACAAGCCATATGTTTGGATCGAGAAAGAGGAGGAAGCATTCCAACAACTGAAACAAAGATTGACGACATCCCCGCTGCTCACACTCCCAAGTCCAGACCCAGATTGGCCCTTCCACGTCATCACCGATGCATCTTCCTATGCAATAGGAGCAACCCTGCTTCAAGACCAAGGCAAGGGATTGCAGCCCATTGCCTACGAGTCAAGGAAGCTAAATAAGGCCGAGCAAAATTATACAACCACAAAGCAAGAGGCATTGGCGATTGTACATGCCTTGAAGGTTTGGCGCTGCTACATTGAAGGACGCAAGGTGCTGGTCACTACGGACCACGAGGCGTTGAAGCACCCCCAGACGCAGCCGTATCTCTCAAGGAGACAAGCAAGATGGAGCGGATACTTGCAATATCACAACATCACGATTCAGTACCAGCCCGCCAAGACAAACCCGGCTGACCCCCTCTCAAGACTGCAATTAAACGCAGTGATGACATCCCTGAAGACAGATCTTGAAGCTCGATTTTCAGCCGCCTATGAAAGAGACCCTTACTACAAGAACAAAGAAGCAGCCTTGGACCCATACAAGAAGCAAGAAGGCAATTATTGGGTGAGGCAAGACAACGGCCAGAGATGTGTTCGTAATGACTTAGACCTCCGGCTCTTGCTTCTACGAGAAGCACACGACAACCCTCTTGGAGGACACTTTGGAATCCTAAAGACCGCGGGCGTTCTAGCCATGACTTATTGTTGGCCAGGCATGTCTAAGCAAGTCAAGGAGTACTGCGAGAGCTGTGACACATGCCAAAGAGTCAAGCCATCATCACAAAAGGCGGGAGGACTCCTCCAACCACTACCAATCCCCGAAAGACAATGGACGGACATCTCAATGGACCTTATTGTGGACCTGCCCGTGACACCTCGAGGCCATAATGCAATACTCACGGTGGTGGACAGACTTACTAAGATGGCTCATTTTATTCCCACGACGACTAAGGCTACAGCACCACAACTTGCAAGACTCATCTTTGACAACATCTTCCGACTCCATGGACTACCATCAAGAATTGTGTCGGATAGAGATCCAAGATTCACAAGCCATTTTTGGAAAAATATCGTCAAGAACTTGGGTACATCGCTGGATATGTCCACTGCCTATCACCCGCAATCAGATGGGCAAATCGAGCGTATGAATCGTACCCTAAAGACCTCTCTAAAAGCCTACGTATCTACTCTGGAGCAAGATTGGGACATGTACTTTACCCCCTTGGAGTTTGCCTACAACAACACGACGCAGGCCTCTACCCAAGAGTCCCCATTCTTCCTCAACTATGGCTTCTATCCAACCACGCCGCTGAACTTCGCGGCTGGCCATGAAGAAGTACCTGCAGCCACAGATTTTTTGGAGACATTAGAAGCAGCCCTTGAAGCAGCCAAGAAAGCTCTACAACACGCGCAAGATGCTCAAGCAAGAGTAGCGTACAGATTCAGACGAGAAATTACGTACAGAGTGGGTGACAGCGTGTTACTATCATCCAAGAATATTTCTCTGAACAACAGGCCTGCCGGCAGCAAGTTCTCTCCCAAGTATTTGGGATCCTTCAAGATTATCCAGCAAGTCGACCCCGTTGCTTTCAAGCTAGAACTTCTCCAGACTATGTACATCGACCCCGTATTCCACGCTTCCCTCTTCAAGCCATATGTGCAATCTGACAACAACTTCCTAGGACGCGTGACAACCCCACCAGCCCCAACAATAGTGGATGATCATTTGGAGTACGAAGTGGAAGACATAGTGGCTATGAGAAATTTTAGGAGACAGCAGTAATACTTGATCAAGTGGAAAGGATATCCAGATTCTGAGAATAGTTGGGTGGCGGCGCACTACCTTGACGAAGTTTAGAGAAAGCTGACACGCTCCCATGCCGCCAACTCCCATCTTGGACCAGCCCCAAGTCTCTCTACTAGAAGCCCAAAGACTTCAGGGAGGCAGCCTACTACCATCAAGAAGCAGCAGAAGACCCCTTGGAGGAAGCCTGCAAGAACCACAAAGAGGAAAATTGACATTAGACACTTTTCTCTTCTCGAAGTTTCTAGATAGAAAACTAAAACTGCTACTGATGAAAGGTCTCTGCACAATAAACTCTGAAATTTACCTTGCTGTTGTCCATAAATAGCCGGTCATTTAGAATCCATGTTTGCTCAATTTGGAGCACTGGTGAGCAAGATATGATGCTCTGAGTAGAAGGGGGTCAGGCTGCAGGCATTGTTAGGGCAGAATATGCCTTCTGACATTGTGCCCTCTCCTGAACTTGGAATGCTTTGAAACTCTAGACTCTGGTAGTACATCTTACAGCGCCCATTTAGAGACTTACTTTGCAGAATTTAAAGAAGTATAGAGGGACTTAAGCTTTTCCAGAAGTTTCTGCACAGATTTGGAGGAGTGCCTACTCTCTCAGCTCTCAACGACACTCCAGAAATTAGAATGCTCTCAAATTTGATGACCCGGTAGAGTTCTTCAACGCGGTCCGTCTGGCACTTAAATTTTTAGATGTGAAGCAGCTTTGTGGACGCTATGAATCTTTGAATTCGGGCAGATTCTGGGCCAACTTGTACAATTTTCTTTATCATCAAAGAGTAGGCTAGCCAATAAGGTCACACCACCCACGACATTGCCTAGTCTACCTTACACGTGTCGCACCTGACTTGGCGCCTTTGACTAATCCTCTTCACATATGTGGCACTTGACTTGAAGCTGTTGACTAGTCTGCTCCACCTGTGTAAGACTTGACTTGACGCGCCGAGACGTCGCTTTTTTTGTCGGGGGGGTGATGTAGTGATTTGAGTTATTATATATTAGTTTGCATATATTATAATGCTTTTATATATATTTGGAGTAGTATTGTGTGGCGTCAAGTGTGAATAGATACTTTAGTGTCTTGGTTCATGTCCTTTGAACCTTCTAAGGCATATTCGAAGTTAGAGGAAGGACCTAGAAGAACTCTGTGTGGCAAAAGTCAAATGTGCCATTTTTAGGTCAAAAGGACATGTGTACATTATTCTAGAAAGAGGTGGCAAGTTTTGGGATGTGTTGGGTGCTAGCACATCACCATGCACCTTCCTAGAAATTACTTATGTAGCAAGTATATAAACAAGAGCTAGAACATAGAAACACATTCAAGAATCACTTTTGTACTTGCCAAATTCCATATTATATTTACTTTCAAGAAGCCATCTCTCTTTCAAGAAGCTACCACTTGTGTTCAAAGATCCTTGTCTTGAATAGATAAAGTATTCTATTTTACTAAGTACTTTATCTATCTGTTTCACTACGTGCATGAACAAACAAAATTGCTGACCTGAGCGACCAACCCCTCCCACCAAAACTCAGTTTGCAAAAGAGAACTCGTGCGTTTAACTTCGAAGTGCCAAGACTCTTCATGGATTTTAAGGATAAGAGCTATGCGTGCAGGAGGGGGTCAAACGACTCGGGTGTGGTGAGGGAAGACACGTAACAAAGTCCTTTCAGGCCAGTGATATCGAACACAACGATGCAAAACTCGGTCCCGTTCACGAAACGAGAGGGGAGAAGACCAGGTATGAGTGCGCAAATACTCCATCACAGCAGAATCAGACTACACATCAGGCACTGCACGCAAGAGGACAGCCGGGCTGACCGCACATGCGCCAACAGGAGTAGGGAGAAGACCAAGATAATTGGCAACATGCCACGCTGGCGGGATATGTTCTTGCTGGCTAGAGGCAAAACGAGCTCCGGTGAGATCAACGTCCGAGGGGTCAGGGTTGCGGCTGAGGCCATCTGCATCTTGGTTAACTAACCCAGCCCTATGTTCAATGGTGAAATCGTACTCCTGAAGTATGAGAGCCCAACGCGCGTGTTTACCCGTGAGTTTTTGGTTAGTCATCAGCCATTTAAGGGGTTGGTGATCTGTGATGAGTGTGAAGAGGTATGGACCAAAGTGCACTACAGCCCACACTGCAGCCAAGCATTCCCCTTCATACAAACTATAAGTCCGTTCGGCAGAGTTGTTACTACGACAGGCATAAGCAGTAACATATCATGACCTTCCTCATCCTCCTGAGCAAGAACAGCCCCCAAAACGAGATGACTCCGATCAGTGTGAAGGGAAAACGGCTTACTGTAGTTTGGTCTTTGCAAGATAGGGGCAGTGGATAGGAGATCCTTCAATTTGTCGAAAGCTACTTGACGTTCCCCAGTCCATTCCCAAGGCACATCCTTATTCAAGAGTTCATTCAAAGGGGCAGCAATTGCACTAAAATTAGGGCAAAGACGACAATAATACCCCGTGATTCCCCACGTAGGCCCTCAACCTAAACACATCCGTCGGAACTGGCAGTCGCCGAATAGCATTGACCTTAACTTGTTGTGGCGTTAACCCCTCAGGGACGATACGGTGACCCAGGTAAGAAACTGAAAGGGTCAAAATCTTACATTTCCCTGGATGACACTTCAAACTTGCAGACCTCAAGCATTGTAGGACCCGTTCAACATGTGTCAAGTGTTCCTCTACGATACGACTGAAAATGAGCACATTGTCGATGTAACAACGAGCGAAAGGCAACACACTAAGCACTCGGTCCATAATGCGCTGGAAACGGGCAGGTGCGTTCTTTAACCCAAATGGCATGACTTTTCACTGATACAAACAACGGTTTGTCCAAAAAGCGATCTTATGTTTATCCTTAGAATCTGTAATGAATTAGTATATTGGTTAATATAATATTCATTGAAATATTATAGTTAAATAAGTTCAGCCTGCTGAACAATAGTTAATATTGACTCTTATGGACTTTATTAAATAATCAGTTTAATGACTCAGCCGGGGGCAGCAGGCTGAAGTCAACTCAGGTCAGCTTGTTGACACATTCTTTGACAGCCAGCTGACTTCCGTACTCGGTAGCAGCGAACTGCCTCGATATGCATCTAAGTGTGGTGTGCTAGATGAATGGCCAGATGACATCCTTAGGATGGTTGGCGATTCGGGATGATGGGAGATGGCGGTGGATTTGGTTAACCGAGGTCCTACCAACGTGGTTAACTCCCGGGTAGGCAGTGCCATCGCACTGGCCGTTGAACAGTAAACTCATTTCATGTACATATGCTAGATATTGCCCTCGAGTTCGGCATTCGGAAACGAGGCTAACTCTCTTGTACTGCTCACTGAGAGGGATCTGAATCCAAGGCGAGAAGCCGTTGATATGCACTGTCTCCTAGCCTTGCTTATGTGTGAGTTTACTGATTGCATTATTGATGCTAGTTTACTTCCATTTGGCTTACGAGTATTGTCCACTGCTAGTGTGTTGTCAATTAACAAAAAATACCATAAAGCTTACTTGCTGATATAAAGATCTTTATTAATTAATAATCGCCTTTTTAGTAAGTCGATTCATTTCAGTGGTATCGGAGCTGTTATCACAGTTTTCTTTGTATGGTAAAAACAAGGTCTCAAACTAGCATCTCCCGAGACATGGAGAACCAGGATAACGAGAATGTCGAAAATCAGGCTAAAAACCATGTAGCGGGAACCCGTACATATTTTGAAGCAGTGGCAGATACTGCAACTAGAGAGGTTGCAGATGAGGCAGCTGCTCTTGCCGCAGTCGCTGCACAGCAGGCTGAGGAGGAGAGAGCTAGATTAGAAGTTGAACGATTAGCAAAAGCTGTGAAGATACAGGAAGGAGGGAAGGACAGCCAGCGGACGAACGCACTGTCGAAGAACTTATGGCATCAAGGGCCAATGTCTTGAACCCACCTCCTGCTGTACAACTCAATGTGCCCCTAGTTCAAATTCGTGACCGGCTGAATGCGGCAGGAATTGCTGCTGCAAAAGCAAGAGGGACTGTTGAGGACACTACTCAGCGAGTTGATGCCGCTGCTACTGCTGCATTTGCTAGACTCCCACCTCAGAACGTGGATCTGGGAGCATTGTTCGTGCAAATGCAACAACAGATGGCGACCATGTATCAGTCCCAACAGGAGGACAAAAGAATCATAATGTCTCTACTGCGAGACCGAGACCAACTGGGTTCTCAAACCACGGGTGGTGGTGGAAGAGGACCTAGTAAGCCCAAGCCGAAACCTCCCCAGGATTATGATCTTGAGGGTAACAAAAAGTATTACCTGATAAAGTTTCTCGCTGATGTGGAGCAGTGGCTGGAGAACTACCCAGAACTGCAAGATCACGAGAAGGTCAAGCACACCGGTGCACTACTAAAAGGCAGTGCCGCAGACTGGTGGCTTTACTGGAAAGGAGAGCGTAAGGCTCGGCAACTCGGTGACCCTACGTGGGTAGAGTTTGTCGAGAAGTTGCATGAGAAGTTTGATGTCATCAACCAGCAGGAGAAAGCTATCTATGCTATGATCTCCTTGACAATGAAGCAGACCACTTCAGTTGCTGAGTTTGCTCAAAAGTTCCAGGAGAACATGATGAAGCAGCCAGACTTGCCAGAACGGTATAGGATAGCAAACTTCAGGTATGGCTTGAAATCCGAAGTCTCTGGTCATTTCGCTGAGAAGAAGTATGAGAAACTGGCTGACTTGGTCCAGGATGCTGATGCCTGGGATCAGCAGAAGTTCAATCACAAGCGCCAGGGTAATGCTTTGGTGACTAAGATTGTCAAAAAGCCCCACGGTTCCTACAATGCAATTGAAGGAGACCAGGCTGAGGATGATCAGGGTGATGGATATGAGTATGAGTATAATGCCATACAGTCTAGAGGTAGAGGTGGTTTCCCTCGAGGCGGCTATGGAAGGGGTGGTGGTAGGACTAAGCCGAGACCAGCCTCAGCAAAATCCACTTGCTACCATTGTCAGCAGTTGGGCCACTACAGAGAACAGTGTCCAGTCAAGCACCTGCCCAAGGTCGAGAGAAAAGACCAGCCTTCAAAAGACAGCAACAGTCAGTAATCCAGTCTACTGACTGTGAGGATGCTAGAGATAGTGAGTCGTCACTAGCTGCCCTCGTAGCAGGTATTATGGGTCCTGCTGAACTGGATTCACTATGCATGCCTGACAACCAGATAAAGGAGACCATCAGCAATATAGACGTCCAGAGAGTGCACACTCTGGATGCTCTTGTTCCACCTGATGTCCAACATTTCTTTGCTACGTCAGGAGAACAATGCGAAAGTCAGGAAAAGACAGTCCCCCCTATCCTACTGCATTGCATGATTGCAGGTAGGAAGGTGAGGGCATTTGTTGACGGAGGGGCGTCACATACTTTTATCCACAAGGACTTAGTTAAGCGGCTAAGGCTGCCTACTGTCACCCAAGGGAATAGAAAAATATTCCTTGGAGATGCCTCAAGTATCCCGGGAGGAGTTATAACCAAGCCTATTGAGGTCCAGTTAGGTTCTGGCATTGCAGTTCTAACTGAAACGCTTACATTTGAGGTACTCAACACTGGCTTTTATGATCTCGTGCTAGGCAGGTCCTGGCTTAATAGACATCAAGCTGAAGTGTGTTGGAGCAGAGGTACAGTTAAAGTGAGAGGAGCCAGTGATGGGCAGACTGACTTGGCACCCACCAGTGCTCTTCCTCTTGTCCTGTGTGGATGGCAAATGAAGGAAAAGAAGAGGCTTCCAGAAGGATGCAAGTTGCTGAATGCAATGGAGTTCGTCAAAAGCTGGAACCAGAAGGAAGACAGAATGTTCTGTCTGCTGCTAAGAGAGGTACCTCCTCAACCTGAAGAAGTGGTTGAGAAAAAGGTAAGCCCTCCGGAGCACCCTACTGCTGCAAAAATTNAAGGTAATATGGGTCCTGCCGAACTGGATTCACGATGCATGCCTGACAACCAGATAAAGGAGACCATCAGGAATATAGACATCCAAAGAGTGCACACTCTGGATGCTTTTGTTCCACCTGATGTCCAACATTTCTTTGCTAAGTCAGGAGAACAATGCGAAAGTCAGGAAAAGACAGTCCCCCCTATCCTACTGCATTGCATGATTGCAGGTAGGAAGGTGAGGGCATTTGTTGACGGAGGGGCGTCACATACTTTTATCCACAAGGACTTAGTTAAGCGGCTAAGGCTGCCTACTGTCACCCAAGGGAATAGAAAAATATTTCTTGAAGATGCCTCAAGTATCCCGGGAGGAATTATAACCAAGCCTATTGAGGTCCAGTTAGGTTCTGGCATTGCAATTCTAACTGAAACGCTTACATTTGAGGTACTCAACACTGGCTTTTATGATCTCGTGCTAGGCAAGTCCTGGCTTAATAGATATCAAGCTGAAGTGTGTTGGAGCAAAGGTACAATTAAAGTGAGAGGAGCCAGTGATGGGCAGACTAACTTGGCACCCACCAGTGCTCTTCTTCTTGTCCTGTATGGATGGCAAATGAAGGAAAAGAAGAGGCTTCTAGGAGGATGCAAATTGCTGAATGCAATGGAGTTCATCGACAGCTGGAACCAGAAGGAAGACAGAATGTTCTGTCTGCTGCTAAGAGAGGTACCTCCTCAACCTGAAGAAGTGGTTGAAAAAAAGTTAAGCCATCCGAAGCACCCTACTGCTGCAAAAAATTGTTGCTCAGTACACTGATGTTTTAAGTATGCCTCCAAGACTACCTCCTAAGAGGGAGGTGGATCACAGGATTGACTTATTACCTGGGAGTCAGCCACCCTAGCAACGCTCTTATGGCTTGTCTTATGTGGAGAGCGAAGAGTTGAAAACACAGATTGCAGAGCTTGAGGAAAATGGTTACATTTCCCCCAGTAAATTCCTTAATGGCGCACCCATCCTCTTTGTTTAGAAAAAGGATGGGAGTATGCGGATGTGTGTTGATTACAGAGCTCTTAAAAGAATTACAGTAAAGCACAAGTATGGTCTACCTAGAATCGAGGACTTGCTTGATACCCTGTCTGGTGCTAAAGTGTTCAGTAAGATAGATCTCAAGAGTGGTTATCATCAAATCAGAATTGCTAAGGGGGATGAACACAAGACTGCCTTTCGCACACGTTATGGACACTATGAGTTCAACGTGATGCCATTCGGACTGACTAATGCTCCTGCAACCTTCATGGGTGCTATAGATGACATTTTCAGACCTTACCTGGATAAGTTTGTGCAAGTCTTCCTAGAGGATATTTTAATTTTCTCTAAGGATGAAGCACAGCATGCTGAACACTTAAAGACAGTCATGGACACTCTGAGAAGGAACCAGTTGTATGCTAAAATGAGCAAGTGTGATTTCTTCAAAGAAAGTATTGCATTTCTAGGCCATGTTGTCAGCAAAGAACGCATCAGTGTGGATCCTAAGAAGGTCCAGACCATAAGGGACTGGCCTATACCACAATCCGTCTTCGAAGTTAGATTCTTCCTTGGGTTGGCTAACTACTATAGGAGATTTATTGTGACTTGTTCGACAAAGGCCAGTAAATTGACTGACCTTACCAAGAAGGACATAGGGTATGTGTGGGGGGAAGAGCAGCAGGCTGCCTTCCAGACCCTTAAAGATGCTCTTTGTTCTGCCCCAGTGCTAGCCGTGTATGACCCCAGCAAACTAGTGCAGGTCGTTACTGATGCTTCTGACTTTGCCATGGGTGCTATTTTGTTGCAGCCTGCTGACAAAACCACAAAAGATGGTAAGGTAAAGCAGGAGTGGCATCCTGTGTTGTATGAGTCTATGAAATCTAATCCAGCTGAGATTAATTACTCTGTGCATGATAAAGAGCTGCTAGCAATCATTCATGTGCTCAAACTGTGGAGAGCATACTTACATGGTAAAGCTCTTAATTAGCTCTAACTCACTTTCAAGAGAAATCCAAGCTTTCGAGGAGGGAGAATCGCTGGAGCCAGATGCTGGAGCAGTTTCAAGTCCAGATTGACTACAAACCAGGGAAGTTGAACCCTGCCGATGCACTCTCTAGAAGACCTGACTTGCAAGAAAGGAACTCTAGTCAGCATGCTGTAGATAATGTCCTTTGTGCAACTCACTTCACTAAAGGTAAAAAAGTCCTTCCTTGAACAACTATGACTAACGCTCCTCCAACCTTCATGGGTGCTATAAATGACATTTTCAGACCTTACCTGGATAAGTTTGTGCAAGTCTTCCTAGAGGATATTTTAATTTTCTCTAAGGATGAAGCACAGCATGCTGAACACTTAAAGACAGTCATGGACACTCTGAGAAGGAACCAGTTGTATGCTAAAATGAGCAAGTGTGATTTCTTTAAGGAAAGTATTGAATTCTTAGGCCACGTTGTCAATAAAGAGGGCATCAGTGTGGACCCTAAGAAAGTCCAGACCATAAGGGACTGGCCAGTACCACAGTTGGTATCTGAAGTTTGATCCTTCCTCGGGTTGGCTAACTACTATAGAAGATTTATTGAGAACTATTCTACAAAGGCCAGTAAACTGACTGACCTTACTAAGAAAGACATAGGGTATGTGTGGGAAGAGGAGCAGCAGGCTGCCTTCCAAACCCTTAAAAATGCCCTTTGTTCTGGCCCAGTGCTAGCCGTGTATGACCCTAGCAAACCCGTACAGGTGGTCACTGATGCCTCTGACTTTGCCATGGGTGCTATTCTGTTGCAGCCTGCTGACAAGACCACAAAGGATGGTAAGGTACGGCAGGAGTGGCACCCTATGTTGTACGAGTCTATGAAATTTAATCCAGCGGAGATTAATTATTGAGTGCACGATAAAGAGCTGCTAGCTATCATTCATGTACTCAAACAGTGGAGAGCATACTTACATGGTAAAGCTTTTAAGGTGATTACATATCATCTAGCTCTGACCCACTTTCAGAAGAAGTCCAAGCTGTCGAGGAGGGAGAACCGCTGGAGCCAGATGCTGGAGCAGTTCCAAGTCCAAATCGACTACAAACCAGGGAAGTTGAATCNGAGGGAAGTTGAATCCTGCCGATGCACTCTCTATAAGACCTGACTTGCAAGAAAGGAACTTTGGTCAGCATGCTGTAGATAAAGTCCTGTGTGCACTCACTTCACAAAAGGTGAAAAAGTCCTTCCTTGAACAATTTAGGAAAGCCTACCTTTCTGACCCAACATTTGACCCAACATTTGAGCCCAGCCCCACTACTGGTGTGTGTCGTGCTACTGCACTCGGGTATAAACTTAAGGGAGGGGTCTGGGTGACTGAAACCACTTCAAGCAGGCTGAAGCTGGTCATTCCTAATAACTTGGAAATAAGGTCCCTTTTATTCAGTCAAGCACATGACAGTTTACTGGGTGGGCATTTGGGGCAGGCCAAAGTTGTTGGCAAACTGGCCAAACATTATCATTGGGAGGGATTGCCTCGGGAGGTCTTGAAATGTGTTAAGTCCTGTGACCAGTGCCAAAGGAATAAGTCTAGGCACACACTACCGGGGGGCCTCTTACAACCGCTGCCCATCCCAGCTGGCCGCTGGGAAACTATATCCATGGACTGGGTGGTAACACTACCAAGAACTGCCAATGGGCATGATTCGGTATTGGTAGTAGTGGATAAATTGACAAAAATGGTCATCTTCATCCCCACAACTGTCAAAGTAACTGCACTCGAAACAGCGAGAGAGTTCTACAACCATGTAGTATGCCAACATGGGCTACCCTCTAATATCATCTCAAATAGAGACTCAAAGTTTACCTCTAAGTTTTGGAGAGCTTTAATGGGGTTAATGGGAATCAGGCAACTGCTCAGCACAGCAAACCACCCTCAGACTGATGGGCAGACTAAAAGAACTTACCGAGATCTGCAAGAGGGACTGAGAGCCTATATTGACCAAAAACAAGATAATTGGGATGACCTGTTACCTCAAATCCAGTTTGCGGTCAACAGTGCGGTGCACGCGTCAACGGGCAAGACTCCTTTTGAACTGAGCCTGGGTAGAGTCCCTAAATCTCCTTTAGATGTACTAGGGGAGTCTTTAACTCACCCTAAAGGGATTGACAATCCGGTGTCCCTCTAGTTAACACAAGAGTTTGCTGACACCCTGTCAGAAGTCCAACAGAACCTGCACAAAGCTCAGGCAAACCAACAAAAATACGCTAATCAGCACCGTTGTGAACTGATATTTACTAAGGGCGATTTGGTCAAACTGCATTCTCAGCACCTGTACCTACCTGGTGTGGTCAAGAAAAAGCTTGGTCCTGTCTGGGTCAGTCCATATTCGGTGGTGCGCCGTGTCGGTCAAAATCCTTACAAACTGAACATGTTAGCAGAATATAAGGGCCACCCGGTCTTTAATGTCTCATTCCTGGAACCATACATCAAAGGTGACACACTGTTCACAGGTCGGTTACCTGTCCAACCGGGACCGGTCCCCGCTGTCCGGGATGGTGACCCTGAGGAATATGAGGTCAAGGAGATTTTAGACGCTCGCTCTGTTCGTCGCTCATCTAAATATGTCATGAAGTACCTGGTTAGATGGAAGGGTTACGATGCGTCTGGAGACACTTGGGAATTTATAGACCTGCTGACCAATGCCAAAGGGGCGTTGAAACGGTTCCACCTTCGGGCGGCTGGCACCCCTCTCTAACTGTCAATTCAGTAGACATGGACAGGTGACAGGAGGTCCTGTCTCCATATAAGTCGGAGGGGAATGTGACAGTTAGTGATAGATAGTGACAGTTGTGACAGGCAGCCCACCTTAAAATTAAGTTGGAGGGAGTGTGTTCCGTTTCGGGATCAGCCAGGCAAATTTTATAACCACACTACCCAGTCAACCTGCGCTCATACTCACTTTTTCTCTCTAACTCAATTCTCTCTTATACTTACTCACACAAGGTACTACACACTAAGGACTCTCCCTATCACGTCCTTCTTAACCACGGGCACTCAATAGCGGCAAAGTATCATGACTCCATCGACTGCATTATGTTTATGATTGAGCAGGATGACCCAAAAAGTCGGAACTTAAGAGGAAGAGAAGAGCGGAAGAGGCACATGCAGAATACTTGCAATTCCGTGGCGACATCAAATCTTCCTCCATCTCCGCTTGGGAATCACAACGACTCCAACAACAGCGGGAGGTACAAAAGAAGAAGGAGGAGGAGGAGCACGCCAGGTTGAGGCAGGAAGAACTTGACAGAAAAGCTGCAGAGGCGGCCAAGAAGGCGGAAGAGGAGAGGCAAGCCGAGGAGAGGCGGAAGCAGCAGGCTGAAGAAGAAGAACGGAGGAGAATCAGCAGCTACTGTTACACAGTACTGGGCAAGGGTTGTGATCTACTAGAGGAGGCCTTCAAGTATGCCCAGAGAAGTCGCAGTGAGGCACAGCAGGACATCCTGCAGAGGGAAGGGGAAACACTTTGACAAGTATATCGAGGTCAGCACAGGGCTGCTTCTCTACCACGATTATGCCAGGATGGTAGGGTATATAGTCAGTGAGGCCAAGGCAATGGCCCAAATGAATGAGACAGGAGCTGTATCGATCCCAGGTATCTGAAGAAAGGATAGGGTTATCAGGAAGATCTCCATGGACGCGGACAGCTTTAAGGACTCTACACCCCATAACCGGTTCAAGGCCATGTATAATGAGGTGGAGAGGAGAAACTGGGTGTTCTTGGCCAGGGTAACGAGTGAGCTGGACTTCGCAGGGCACTGGTACCCGTGCACCCTAAAAAGGACCGACCCTGCCTTTTTCCAGAAGCCCACCGATTGGCGGTGGATGACCACCAACATGAGGGACCAGCAGAATGACAAGGCGAAGGATGAGGATTTCCTAACAGACCTACAAGGAAACATCCTGTTGCCTCCTCATATTGCAGCTTGGAACCCAAGACTGGATGGAGTAAGAGATTGCATGAACCAAGAAATGCAAGAGGACAAGAGCAGAGCCCGCGAATCATTCTCTAAAGGGAAGCATGCTTATGCTAAATGGGCAAGCAAGCAGGGAGAAAAGGACCTATATGCGGTCCGAACTCAACAGCCTCCACCAGCACCCAAAAGGGGAAGGTCAGTGGGGTATTCTTTTTCTCGGGAAGAGCTAGAGCAGCTGATAGAAGAGACCCGAGCGATCTCAGATAAACCAGGGCAAGGAGAGGAGGAGGGGTCAGAGGAAGAAGAAGAGGAAGGCGAGGAGGAGGACACTAGCCCCGCTGTGATCCTGACACCTGCCACATCCCCTGTAAGGGAGAAGACTGGGATGGCCTTGCAACAGCTCGCTGAAGAAGAGGACATCACTTGGCTGGGAACTGCCAGAGGACAGAGCCCATCTGCAGGCACGGAGACCCAGTCAGGCAGGGCAGACAGGAGGGCTGCTCAGGAGATAGCCAGAGGCCTACCAGCATCTCCCTTGCAGAGAGGGCATGTGCCCTTGGCTCATGTCATGCAACATCCTTCTGGGATGCCGGTATATGTACCTGTCAGTTTGAGGGCTGCCCAGGAGAAGGCTGCCTCCCTTCAGTTTCAGATTGTGCAGGAGGAAACAACCCAGTTACTGCGTTCTCCGCGGGGCCCCTACGCGGATTCCCCAGGCTTCAGGAGACCCCAAGACAGGAGGAGGTCTGGCTCCCCTGAGTATAGGGCCTCAGGGACATCTCCCTCCTAATGGCAGTAGGCCGGGGACAAAAGGGACAGCACGCTGTTACTAGTGTTAGTGTTGTCGAGGCGACAACATGTTAAGTTGGAGGGATTGTAATGAATCAGAATATTGGTTGATATAATATTTATTTAAATATTATAGTTAAATAAGTTCAGCCTGCTGAACTTTAGTTAGTACTGAGTCTGCTAGACTTCATTAAATAATCAGTTTAATGACTTAGCCGAGGGCAGCAGGCTGAAGTCAACTTTGGTCAGCTTGTTGATACATTCTTTGACAGCCAGCTAACTTCCGTACTCGGTAGCAGCAAACTGCCTAGATATGCATCTAAATGTGGTGTGCTAGATGAATGGCCACTTGACATCCCTAGGATGGATGGCGGTGGATATGGTTAACCGAGGTCCTACCAACGTGGTTAATTCCCGAGTAGGTGGTGCCATCGCACTGGCCGTTGAACAGTAAACTCATTCCATGTACATATGCTAGGTATTGCCCTCGAGTTCGACATTCGGAAACGAGGCCAACTCTCTTGTACTGCTTACTAAGAGGGATCTGAATCCAAGGCGAGAAGCCATTGATATGCACTGTCTCCTTGCCTTGCTTATGTGTGAATTTACTGATTGCATTATTGATGCTAGTTTACTTCCATTTGACTTACGAGTATTGTCCACTGGTAGTGTGTTGTCTTTTGCTGTTTAATCAATTAACAGAAAATTCCATAAAGATTACTTGCTGATATAAAGATCTTCATTAGTTAATAATTGCCTTTTTAGTAAGTCGATTCATTTCAGGATCAATGAGGATCTGGTTTAACCCCTGACGCAAGTCGAACACACTGAAGACACTGGCGTCCTTAAGGACATCAAAGATATCCTCAGGCACGGGCATAGGGTAGCAATCTAATTTCGTAACAACGTTAAGTCCCCGGTAATCTCCACACATACGTTTTTTCGTATAATTACCTATCGCGTCCTTCTTATGAGGCATAACAGTGGGAGGTGCAAAATCTGACATTGACTCCTCAATCATATCAGCCTTTAACAACTCTGTGACTTTTCCCCGCATAATCTCATGTTCAACCTTAGCGTGACAATAATCCCTTTGAAATACCGGTTGTGTGGTAGTAAGATCGATGGTGAATTGAGAGACTGTACACCGTCCTAGATCCATGACTGACCGTGCAAAACAAGCCTCATTTTGTTCCCGCATTTGAGTGAACTGTAGGGTTTCCTCCTTAGTTAATCGTGTGCCCAGGTCCCACCCGTCCTTAAGTTTGGATGCAGACGTATCGGGAGGTGGACCTAAGGGGCTGGAACTGCTATGCAGGCATTAACAATTCCGGCAAAATCCCCCCCCCCCAGCCGAAAGCATGCAAGTGGTAGACTGGAGTGTGGAGGGAAGGGTCAGGAAGCCGTGCGTTGAGAACAGGGAGGATAGAGAAAAACCAGGTGAGAGCCTAAATGTCCATAACTCGACCGAGGAGTTGACAGCGCTGGGAGGTGGATAAGGCAGGAGAGGCAGTGGCGTGGGGAATAAAATCGAGAATGAGCTCGCGTTCGGACGCGGAGGGTTCCACATACTGGTGAGTGTGAGAATCGAATAACATGCCAGGCCCATAGTTACGGAATGCAAGAGAGTGGGAACGGCTGACCAGAGTGGGGAATGCGGTCCAAGGGTGACCAGGGAATTTGACTTGACAGAAAAAAGCGTGGTCAGGACGACTGACTTCCATGGGGCAACGGTGCGAGGCCAAGATGGAGGTGACGGTGATGCGAGGGGGATGCGAGTGTATGTGGTGAAGAATAGGCTGAAGGGTAGTGTGAGGGACAAGGTTTTGCCAGAACACACGCGAACGGTGAATGTAGGACCCCACGGCTGCGGCGTAGAGAGTACCGCCGGACCCCAGATGAAATGAATCACTTCATTATTTATTTTATTGATTGCATATATAAATACAACCCAAAATAAGTATTATGTCAATATATTCACACGTGCGAGTTCATCTAAATGAATGTATGACGATATATTGCGAGTTTACTTACTTTATCAAAAAGGGTCAGCAGGATGAGTTCTGTATCATAGTGTAGTTTGCTGAGATTTATATACCAGTTATATATAGGACATAACATCAGTAGGTTGATATATAGTAAGCTCGTATGATAATAGTTAGTCTACTTGGACTCAGTATGCTGAGGATAGACATATTTATTTAGATAATTATTTGTAGATTGGCACAGGTGACCGGAGTATACTGAAGTTCGGGAGTTCGACTGAGATTCGATAAACCAATGTCCTACCAGTGTGGTTAGCTTCTGGGTAGGTGGAGCCGTCGTCAGTTAACTCAACAGTTAGGACTTTAGTCAACCGACCAATTAATATGGTGGTTATATCTAGATCCGTGGGTCCCAACTTAACGGGTTTCTCATGAAACGGCGCACCTTGCGCCGTGGTCAATCAGGTGGTCACTTGATACATAGCAAGCTGGGATCTCGTGGTCCCTGATTCTGGACAGTATGCTTTACAGTCGGAGTTCTACTTGCAAGTCATGTGTGCACTTTTGTGTTCGTTCTAATGACCAGCCTTCACGAAAATTGACATGGCTGCTTCATCTGCGATTCAAATGGAGCAAAGTAGAAGTTTTTGAGAAGGTCTCGTCGCGACGCATTCGTTGTCGTTAAGTTTGCTCAATTTGAGTAATATTGACATAGTTATGTCCTCTGACATTTCGGGGTCACACTGCGAACAGATTCAATGGTTATGCGTTTTAGTCAGTGGGATGTGTTTTAGCTACTTTATGGTCATCTGAATGAGAGCGCCTTTGCTATTCAGTCCCCTGATGTTGTGTATGTGCTTATACAGGCTTGTATGCCTGGTAGGCAAGAGGCCATGAGTTTCCGAAGGAGGAGCTCTAGTTCTCAAGCTCGCCTCTTTCTTGTGCCTTGTATTAGTGTGCAACTATGGCACACTACGGTAAGTGAGTCAAGGGTTATAGATGAGTAAACGGAATTCATTGTAAGGGCGAAGATCGCTCCCTGATTTCTCACGCTTCCACATCTCTGATCTTATATATTTAAATAAAATATATCAATCTTGAACAAATAAGATTCATTTCTTTAGAATGGATGTGATGGTGAGGAAGTCAGCCCGGATGTGAGCACGATCATCATCCGCGGAGTTCACATTTTTGAGTAAGTATGTAGGTGGCGAGGATTGAGAAGTTTGAAGGAGGCCTAAGACTCGAATCAGCTCAAAGAATGATTGAGAACGCATATCAGTCAGCCCTCCCCCACGCCCAGTCCGAGAATGCCCCTGACACTCCCAACCGCCGACGACGAGATGAACTGGACCGATAGCAAGCAAGTGATCTTGGTGGAGGAGACGAATATCCTGAGGCAATGCGGAATAGGCGGTGTGATAGGCGGACGTAGGGAGTAAAGTGGGAAAGGCGAGGTGTAAAGCAGCCAAGTGTGTTTGACTCGCCAGCTGGGCAACGGGATCCACATCACAGTATTAGTAGTGGGCAATAGGGTGGCCACTCTGCAGGAGACCCGCGACGGCAGAAGACACCCCGGCAAACAAGTCCAGCACGGTAATCCCCGCGGGGGGAGGCAGCCAAGGAATGGGGCGACGTGTTAACGACTGGGAGGGAGACCACGGGAGGAGAGGGATAGTGTAAGGTTGTGTGGATCTGCTGAAGGGTGGCAGGAGGGATAGGGTAGGAGGGCAACGGTGAAGGAAGGTCAGGTTGAGCTGAACAGACAGGGAGGGAGTCAGGTTCAAAGTCATGGAGAAGGAGGTATGTAGAATCAGTGAGATCACTGGGACTAACATCGTGGAAAGTGACTGTGAAGGCCGCGGCCACGGGGCACGCGAGAGTAGAAGAGGTATGTGTAAGAAGGAGAGGAAAGTAACCCAGATGGTGGCCCAGAGACTCGAAGTCAACCCGATACGTAGCGATCCCTTGCCATAAGTCAATGGTGAGCCCGATGAGGAAGTTAAATTCCTGACCGAGAAGGATATCATAAGCGGTGGATTCGGTGACCATGCATTGGGCGTAAAAGGGTGACAGCGGCGGGAGTGTGGGCATTGAGGGTGATAGGGATGCGGCGACGGGTTTGATATGCAATATGGTTTAAAGAGGACATGGCGGTAGAGACGGGGTTTGGCTCGAGATCGGCTGCGGTGATGTTAAGGTGTCGACACATGACTGCACCCAAGAGGACCGGCTGAGCACCCGTATCAAGAATGACCACACGAGGAACTAGACCGGCAATAAGGAGACAAGCATGTTGTTTGTTGAGCATGACATTACGAGGCAATGCACGCTGCCGTTCGAGAGGGGTGAGGAAGGAGGGAGAGGGACCTTATCAGAGAGAGGACGGGCCCTGCAATGGAGAAGGAGTGAAAGAGGGGGCAACAAGAGACAACCCACCTGGCGACGACGTCGAGGCTGCTGACGGGGACAATCCCGTGAGGCAGGCGGCAAGAGGGGCCCTGGGCGGACGATTGGTGGGAGTTGCTGGAATCACGAGGGGAGCTGGCACAGGTGGGATGGCGAACCGTGGGCGTCGGCGTAGAAGCTCGCGCGTAATCTCGTCCTGGGCCTGCGTGAGAGCAGCAGAAGATACGATGAACAAGGATGGAGGGAGCAGTGCGCTTGCGCGCAACTGTGAAGCTGGAGGGGGAATAAACGGTGCGGGACGAGGAACAACAGGAAATGGCGCCGGAGCCGTATGGGCCGGACGAGGCAGTAGCTGGTCCGGATCACTCGAAGTAAGGAAACCGACAGATCGCTGCGGTGAGGAAGGACGTAAGTGCTCATCACGGCGAGCATAAGTGACCCGACCGATGCAAGACTTGACAGTGTAAGGCAAACCCTCATCAGCGAAATACAATAATTCCCCGGGAGGACTCGAAACCACCTGGGTTGCGTCGCGAACGATGGGCACGGTCGTCGGAGCTGGCGAGGTAGAAACTGCCAAAGCTGCGACTGTCTCCACCACCACCAATGCTGTAGGAAGTGGTCTTGGGGATCCATGAGGCGGATACGCCGGTCGTGGCGGGCTAGGAGGTTGGAGTAGGTCCGCCACCACTTGGACATATGAAGGGGGAAGAAGCAAATCGCGCTCGACAGAAGCCGCCGCCGCGCGCAGGTTGTCGCACACCAGCTGGGCCTGCAGCTGGGCCGCGGGGACGTCGTCTGGGAGGATGACCAAGGTACCTGCATCAGCAGGACGAGCTAGCACATCCCAAACTGGTACGGGCAGCCGGGCATGAGCGGGCCCCAAGGTATCATCGGGCTCAAACAGGTCGAGCAATCGCGGAAGCTGAGCAGACTGCTCAACGCTCCGCCCGTGGTCGGGTCCTACAGCTGGGGAAGCAAGGCCCTCTGCGGCAGCCACACGACGACTGTGAATTGTATGGACACCTACGACCGGATCTCCGTCCTCCTCCTCAGTCATATTATATGCATGGTCGGGCGGTCGGGAAAACCAGGAAGGGTAGGTGGAACCAGGCCCACGAGGCTGGAGGGGATGCAAACCAACGAATTGAGCAGGAATAGGATTAGGCTGCGACCCCACGCAACGATGTATGTCCTGCATGCCGGCCTGCATGGCAGCCAACTGCTGGCGCATAAAGAAATCCTGCGGTGTGGAGGTAGAGTTGAGGTTAGGATTAGGGTTATGATTAGAGTGAGGATTAAGGTTAGAATTAGGGTTAGATTAGTGTTAGGGTTAGGGTTAGGATGAGCGACCCCAGCCTGGTATGCAGATGGGTGAAAGGGGCAGAGTGCCCTAGTGGAAGCGTAGTGACTCACAAGGAAAAGAAGTAGTTGCAATCATATTAAAGAGTGTAACGGCATATCACTAAGAAAGCTTAGGACAATTACTCAACATTTTGAGTAGCAAGAAACTGCTCACAAATGATGTAGGATGGAAGGCCTTGTCATTACAAACTCGTAGAAATTTACTGAAATGAAAAATTGATAAGAAATGAAGTAGTTATGCCTATTTTATAATTTTCTGACCTAAGTCCTCCTCTCTAGACGGGAGGGTCGCTTAGCAACGGATTTTCGTAGGTGTTTGTCAAATCGTACCTTCCAAAATATTTGTAAATAAGCCAGATCAGTCTCATCTGATGTGTCGGATCTATTTAACCTCCACATGCATGCATCAAAATATCTAGAATATTCTATCTTAGGTGCGAGAGGCTAAACCGAAACTTCTAGGTAACTTGACCTAGTCGGCACTCCGCGTCAGCCGAACTTACGTGAAGGTTCGAGTTCACTCTAACTGGCCAGATCACTCGACGCTGTCGGTCAATCCGATGGTCGCGCTCACCGCGAATTAAGGACAGTCGTCAACCGACCTCAAAACTAATTAAACTTCGGAAATGCATAACTCTCTCAATACTTGACCAAATTTGATGAACTTTATATCAAAATGACCAAAAAAATACACTCTACACTTTTATGCAATCAAAAAATACCTTTAAGGAACTCAAAAATGCACTTTATAAACCTATGACCTTACAATGGGAATGAACTGGGGGCAGGTGAGTAGGGAGAGGGATACCCTGCAAAACTGCTATGCGGAGACGGGAGCCCCGAGCCCCCAGGATAAAAACCTGGAAGCGCAGGGGGTGGGGAAGCATAGTAAGATAGCACCTGGGCTGTGGGGATGCCGCTGAGCTCTGCAGGTGGCACTGCGCCCTTCTGGGGCTTGAAGGACCACCCCAAATGGGGATGAAGGAGAAAACACTTCTCCACCAGATGACCCTTCTGGCGGCAGTAGTCGCACACTAGAACCACGCTCTTGGGTGCGGCAGCAGGTCCCGCTCCCAAGACGGCCGCGGTGGTTGGCGGAGTAGGTACCTGCACTGCACGCACTCCCACGGCTCCACCCTTGGCAGTCCTACGCTCGCCTTGCGACGCTGCCTGCACCATCTCTATCTGCTCAGCCCACTGACAAACCTCGTGTACACTCCGCTGTGGTATAGCAGTGAGAGCAAGCTTGTGGTCAAGGGCCAAACTAGGAAGTAGAAGCAGAGAAAGCACCAATGAACTTGATGCAAGCCTAAGTCACATCCACGTACATGCCCGTATCCTCTCTCAATTGCTGGAAACGCTCATAAGCCATGTTAGGAGTCTTGCGCGCGGAGCGCACAAAGTCTCTCAACTCATCCTGGCGAGAACGAGTTTTAGCGGGGAAGTGCAAACGAAACATCTCCAAAAGGGTGTCAATGCGATCCAAGAAAGCTCCAGGCGCAGGACCATGCAAAGGTAAAACTATGCCAAGTACTGCCTGCTGCTGGCGTTGTTGCATAGATCGATGATGGCAATCCGCCACACGAGCTGCAAGCTGCTCAACGGGGGTGGCATACGCCGGTTGAGCAAGCTCAACCGGTTTAGGACCTGCAATTTCCCCTGTCGCCCCCCCAAGTAGTGCGAGTTCCCCCCCCTCACTCCCAACCGGGCCTAGCCTCGCCGCTGGGACAACTACTGCCGCGGCGGCGGCGTCCAGCCCAACAGCCATGGCGGCTGCGGTAGCCGCAGCCGCAGCAGCTATTTGAGGATGGTTTGCCGGCGGGACTGGAGGAGCCTCGACTATGGGAATAGGGGCGGCACCAAGCACAGCGTTCGGTATCGTCTGGACGATGTCAGCCTTAAACCTCTGGTAGTATAATAATGCCTCCCCGCCCAAGAGTGAGGGTAACGTGTCGAAAAACAGGTTACGCGTGAGGTTGTGCGCATCAACTCCATCAAAGCGTCAATCTTAGATTCCAATGCCACGATGGAAATGCCATCGAAGTGCCCCGTATAGGTCTGAGAAAGCAGCAAGTAGCCATGGTAGAAAACCTCTCAGAAATGAACGGAGATCCCTCGTGTGGAAAACCAAACTCGCATGCAATCACACAACACTCAGACTGAGACTCTGTATCGACAGGATTGGGAGAAAACGACTCGGGCGTGAGGTCCAAAGATAGTCCAGAAAAGGACTTTGAGATGGTAAGGGTGGACGGATGATGCAAAGGAAGCAATTCAGAGTCACCCCCCTCCTCAGGCTCAGAGTCAAACAACACACTCGTGCATGCGGAGATAAGAGGATCGTGCACAAAATTGCGTTTGTACAACGCCCCACTCCGTGTACGTCCTGGGTGGTATTGCATGCAACCTGCGCAGAGGGAAAAGGTAGGGGCCCACTACACCTGAACTTTGCGAGCGCGGAAAAAGGGACGTGAGGAGAATCGCCGACTGAGTGAATTGGGTAGCGAACGGCGGGGAAACTACCGACAGCAGCAGGAGCAGCGGTACCTGGCCCCAATCCCTAGAGTGCAAAGGACAAGTAGCGACGGGGGCGGCAGCTGCTGCTGCTGCCGGCACAGCTGGGGCTGGCTCAGTTGCCTTGACCCAATTGCTGCAGATTCAACTGCCGCTGTCGCAGCTGCTGCTGAGTCAAAGGTTGAGGGCGGCAGATGCTACTACTGCACTGGCACAGCTGCGGCCGACGCAGCTGCTGCTGTCACAACTGCTGCTCAGTGAGCTGCTGCGGACCCCGCCGACACTGGTGCAGCTACAGCTGACGTGAATGCTGCAGACTCAGCAGCTGCTGGCGCGGACGCGGGCGGCACAGCAGCTGTTGGACAGCTGACGCTGACTCAGCTGTGGCCGGGTCAGCTGCTGCTGCTGACTCAGTTGTTGCTGAATCAGCTACTGCTGGCTCAGCTGCTGTTGGGCAGCTGCTGCTGAATCAGCTACTGCTGACTCAGCTGCTGCTGATGCAGCTGCTGCCAGTACAGCAGCTACCTTAGAGCATGCCCCCTCTTTCTCAATTGCCCACACCCAATATAAACAACCCGGCCAACAAAAAGGTCGGGAGTGCTCGCACACACCCACAAAGCGTGCAATCTGGCCAAGGCAAGGGCCGGGAGTAACCACAAACTAGCACGAATACTAACAAAGATCAAACTAGATTAACAATGCACCCACAATCGGTCTAAGCAACACTGGCTAGCCTGCAAGCCAAAAGTGTGCCCGGCCCAAGTAGAGGCACAAAGACACAAACAAGCAAAACAACAACAACACACAACGCACGCAACCGGCCCTAACAAGGGGCCGACCCTAACATTAACGCAATGTACTCACAGGGCACAAGGTGAAACTTTGAAGCTCCACCCGCTCACAGTTAGCGCGAGCAAACTCCACACATGAGCACGCTCTCCTTGTGAAGTCGTATGGCGTACTTCCGCCACTAGAGTAACTCCGCCCGTCCCTAGCTTCTAACCCATTTAACTCATGGTTAGCTTTGTATGTAAACAAGCCGAGGTACGGGCAAGCATTCTAGGCTAAGCACAGCCCCTAGGCCGATAAGCAAGGCACGAGCTAAGGTGGAAAGCACTGTTATGGCGGCAAGAGAGATTAACAAGGTCGCGACTTAAGGTGAGTTGTGGAGTGTACTACGAGCATCCTACACATAGATGTGAGGAAGACAACGACACAACATCACACAAACTCAATCATTTGATCACGTCACAAAATAGGAATAAACTCACTCACAAAAGCGAACATACAAAGCTAACACCGAAATGGTGTTAGCTCACGGCCTAATAGCGTGCCCGCGAATGCTAAGCCCAGTGCCTGTGAAACACAATCAAACTCTACCAACTACAATGAACGCGTCATCGCGTCATCTCACACAAATCCGACATCAACTAAATATAAAAAAGAGGTGAATCTAGAGGTCGACAAGCACACGTACAACTAGTGACCAGACAAAAGGAACCCGACACCCCAATGTCCCCTACTCTCCCTAACCTCTAGCTATTCGTGGGCATACCCATGGGAATTGCCTATGGTACTGTGATGATCTAGCCATGGACAATGGGGGATCCCACTGGGTACCCGCGCCGACCCTTCAGGCGAGCAAACCTAAGGGTCGACCTACACACATGTGGCCGGCAACACCATGTGTGAAGGGAAAGGAAGTGCGCGTGATCTGGGAGGGAGCCTCACAGCTGCTCAACAGCAAAACCTCGTGAGCAGATCATGGGTCCCAGTGTTCACCACCAATGCACATAGACTAGACCATCCTTGCCTACCACCCTAACCCAACTAACCACTAGAACCTGTCGTTTACCCACCACCCTCTGGGAACACGACTAGACACCAAGAGGACACGACAAGAACGGGCACGACATCATTCAATCACCATAAAATGGATTTGTTTGAGCAAAGCTTTCCAAATCTTGCTAGCCCTTGGCCTACAAGACTGCCTCGACTATAATTGTCAGGCATAATTGTCGTACAATGTGCTGGCCCCTAGTGTAAATGTGTACACATTCAAACCAAGTGAAGAGGTGCAAGCACAGTGCTGCTAACAAGTCAACACAACATGTGAGCACTGTACACGCATAGAGACAATCAAAATGGTTCCATAGTTGGCAATGGAACACCCCTGGGAGTCGAACCCAAACGCACCACGCAATCAAGTGGTGGCGCAGCCGTTGCGCAATGAGGTGTTGGGTACGCTGCCAGGGGCCAACCCGACAACCTCCCCTCCGCAGAGATTAGCAAGGTGAGCCTGCAGCGCAATTGTAATGGAAGTGCAATACCTGGGAGCTAAGCCAGGTGTGACACCAATGAGGTGTGACGCTCTGCAGGACAGGATATTAGTGCCGCGCGCGTTGCAGGGGCCTTGACAAAAAGATGCACGGCCACAAGACAGCCCAGAGGCCCACTGGGTAATCTGCCCATACGACGAACAAATCAGCTTCCGTCACGTGCGACCATCCCCCCACTTTTTTGAGTGCATCCGAGTCGATAGCCAAGAGGGGGATATGCACCACCTCCCCCCCCCAGATTTACTTGCATGTCAGCCGGTAACCAGAAAGGGGGGGGATTGTGTTAAGTCCCCCCCTCCCAAACTCGAGTTCTTCCTACTTGGTAATCGAAAAAGGGGGGGTTTTGTGACAAGTCCCCCCCAAAAGTTGAGTGCCCCCCGATCAATATTCTGAAGGGGCGGGTGTAATGAATCAGTATATTGGATGATATAATATTCATTTAAATATAACAGTTAAATAAGTTCAACCTGTTGAACTCTAGTTAATATTCAGTCTGTTGGACATTATATTTAATATAAGTTTAATGACTCAGCCGAAAGCAGCAGGCTGAAGTCAGCTTAAGTAAGCTTGCTGACACATTCTTTAATAGCCAGTTGACTTTCGTACTCGGTAGCAGGGAACTGCCTTGATATGCATCTAAGTGTGGTATGCTAGATGAATGGCCAGATGACATCCCTATGATAGATGGCGATTCGGGATGATAGGAGATGGCGGTGGATTTGGTTAACCGAGGTCCTACCAACGTGGTTAACTCCCGGGTAGGCGGTGCCATCGCATTGGCCGTTGAACAGTAAACTCATTCCATGTACATATGCTAGGCATTGCTCTCGAGTTCGGCATTCGGAAACGAGGCCAACTCTCTTGTACAGCTTACTGAGAGAGATCTGAACTCAAGGCGAGAAGCCATTGATACGCACTGTCTTCTAACCTTGCTTATGTATGAGTTTACTAATTGCATGATTGATGCGGGTTTACTTGCATTTGACTTACGAGTGTTGTTCACTGCTAGTGTGTTGTCCTTTTGCCGTTTAATCAGTTAACGAAAAATCCATAAAGATTACTTGCTATATAAAGATATTTATTAATTGTTAATCGCCTATTTGGTAAGTCGATTCATTTCAGTGGTATCGGAGCAATTATCACAGTCTTCTTTGTATGGTAAGAACAAGGTCTCAAACTAGCAACTCCCGAGACATGGAGAACCAGGATAACGAGAATGTCAAAAACCAGGCGGAAAGCCATGTAGCAGGAACCCGTACCAATTCTGAAGCAGTGGCAGATACTGCAGCTAGAGAGGCTGCAGATGAGGCAGCTGCTATTGCCGCAGTCGCAGCACAGCAAGCTGAGGAGGAGAGCGCCTGATTAGAAGCTGAACAATTAGCAAAGGCCGCTGAAGATACACAAAGGAGGGAAGGACAGCCAGCTGACGAGCGCACTGTTAAAGAACTTATGGCAACAAGGGCCAATGTTGTGAACCCACCACCTGCTGTACAACTCAATGTACCCCTAGGTCAAATACGTGACCGGCTGAATGCGGCAGGAATTGCTGCTGCAGGAGCAAGAGGGACTGTTGAGGACACTACTCAGCGAGTAGATGCCAATGCTGCTGTTGCATTTGCTAGACTACCACCCCAGAGTGTAGACTTGGGAGCATTGTTTGTTCAAATGCAGTCGGAAATGGCGACCATGTATCACTCCCTACAGGAGGACAAAAGAATCATAATGTCTCTACTGGGGGAGAGAGACCAATTGGGGTCTCAAACCACTAGTGGTGGTGGCCGAGGGCCTAGTAAGCCCAAGTTGAAACCTCCCCAGGAATATGATCCTAAGGGAAACAAAAAATATTACCTGATCAAGTTTCTCGCGGATGTTGAGCAGTGGCTGGAGAACTACCCAGAACTGCAAGATTACAAGAAGGTCACGCACACCGGTGCGCTACTGAAAGGCAGTGCCGCAGACTGGTGGCTTTACTGGAAAGGAGAGCGTAAGGCTCGGCAACTTGGTGAACCTACGTGGGTAGAGTCTGTCGAGAAGTTGCATGAGAAGTTTGATGTCATCAACCAGCAGGAGAAAGCTATCTATGTGATGATCTCCTTGATACTGAAGCAGACCACTTCAGTTGCTGAGTTTGCTCAAAAGTTCCAGGAGAACATGATGAAGCAGCCAGACTTGCCAGAACAATGTAGGATAGCATACTTCAGGTATGGCTTGAAATCCGAAGTCTGTGGTCATTTCGCTGAGAAGAAGTATGAGAAACTAACTGACTTGATCCAGGATGCTGACGCCTGGGATCAGCAGCAGTTCAATCACAAGCGCCAGAGTAACGCTTTGGTGTCTAAGATTGTCAAAAAGCCCCACGGTTCCTACAATGCAATTGAAGGAGACCAGGCTGAGGATGATCAGGGTGATGGATATGAGTATGAGTATAATGCCATACAGTCTAGAGGTAGAGGTGGTTTCCCTCGAGGCGGCTATGGAAGAGGTGGTGGTAGGACTAAGCCGAGACCAGCCTCAGCAAAATCTACTTGCTACCATTGTCAGCAGAAAGGCCACTACAGAGAACAGTGTCCGGTCAAGCACCTGCCTAAGGTCGAGAGAAAAGACCAGCCTTCAAAAGACACCAACAGTCAGTAATCCAGTCTACTGACTGTGAGGATGCTAGAGATAGTGAGTTGTCACTAGCTGCCCTCGTAGCAGGTGTTATGGGTCCTGCTGAACTGGATTCACGATGCATGCCTGACAACGAGATAAAGGAGACCATCAGGAATATAGACGTCCAGAGAGTGCACACTCTGGATGCTCTTGTTCCACCTGATGTCCAACATTTCTTTGCTACGTCAGGAGAACAATGCGAAAGTCAGGAAAAGACAGTCCCCCCTATCCTACTGCATTGCATGATTGCAGGTAGGAAGGTGAGGGCATTTGTTGACGGAGGGGCGTCACATACCTTTATTCACAAGGACTTAGTTAAGCGGCTAAGGCTGCCTACTGTCACCCAAGGGAATAGAAAAATATTCCTTGGAGATGCCTCAAGTATCCCGGGAGGAGTTATAACCAAGCCTATTGAGGTCCAGTTAGGTTCTTGCATTGCAATTCTAACTGAAACGCTAACATTTGAGGTACTCAACACTGGCTTTTATGATCTCGTGCTAGGCAAGTCCTGGCTCAATAGACATTAGGCTGAAGTGTGTTGCAGCAGCGTTACAGTTAAAGTGAGAGGAGCCAGTGATGGGCAGACTGACTTGGCACCCATCAGTGCTCTTCCTCTTGTCCTGTGTGGATGGCAAATGAAGGAAAAGAAGAGGCTTCCAGAAGGATGCAAGTTGCTGAATGCAATGGAGTTCGTCAAAAGCTGGAACCAGAAGGAAGACATAATATTTTGTCTGCTGCTAAGAGAGGTACCTCCTCAACCTGAAGAAGTGGTTGAGAAAAAGGTAAGTCCTCCGGAGCACCCTACTGCTGCGAAAATCGTTGCTCAGTACACGGATGTCTTTAATATGCCTCCAGGACTACCCCCTAAGAGGGAAGTAGATCATCGGATTGATTTGTTATCGGGTAGTCAACCACCTTGGCAACGCACTTATGGCTTGTCTTATGTGGAGAGCGAGGAGTTGAAAACACAGATTGCAAAGCTTGAGGAAAATGGTTATATTTCCCCCAGTGAATCACCTTACGGCGCACCCATCCTATTTGTTAAGAATAAGAATGGCAGTATGCGGATGTGTGTGGATTACAGAGCCCTGAACAGAATTACGGTAAAGAACAAGTATGCTTTAGCCAGAATCGAGGACTTGCTTGATACCCTGTTTGGTGCTAAGGTCTTCAGTAAGATAGATCTCAAGAGTGGTTATCATCAAATCAGAATTGCTGAAGGGGATGAACACAGGACTGCCTCCCGCACACGTTATGGACACTACGATTTCAACGTGATGCCATTTGGACCGACTAATGCTCCCGCAACCTTTGTGGGTGCTGTAAATGACATTTTCAGGCTTTATTTGGATAAATTTGTTCAAGTCTTCCTGGATGATATTTTAATTTTCTCTACAGATAAGACTCAGCACACACTGATCACTTAAAGACAGTCATGGACATTCTGAGAAGAAATCAGTTGTATGCTAAAATGAGCAAGTGTGATTTCTTTAAGGAAAGTTTTGAATTCTTAGGCCACGTTGTCAGTAAAGAGGGCATCAGTGTGTACCCTAAGAAAGTCCATACCATAAGGGACTGGCCAGTACCACGGTCTGTCTCTGAAGTTAGATCCTTCCTCGGGTTGGCTAATTATCATAGGAGATTTGTTAAGAATTATTCCACAAAGGCCAATAAACTGACTGACCTTACAAAGAAAGACATAGGGTATGTGTGGGGGGAAGAGCAGCAGGCTGCCTTCCAGACCCTTAAAGATGCCCTTTGTTCTGCCCCAGTGCTAGCCGTGTATGACCCCAGCAAACCGGTGCAGGTAGTCATTGATGCCTTTGACTTTGCCATGGGTGCTATTTTGTTGCAGCCTGCGGACAAAACCACAAAGGATGGTAAGGTAAGGCAGGAGTGGCACCCTGTGTTGTACGAGTCTATGAAATTTAATCCAGCGGAGATTAATTACTCAGTGCATGATAAAGAGCTGCTAGCTATCATTCATGTGTTCAAACAGTGGANTTCAAACAGTAGAGAGCATACTTACATGGTAAAGCCTTCAAGGTGATTACAGATCATCTAGCTCTGACCCACTTTCGGAAGAAGTCCAAGCTGTCGAGGAGGGACAACCGCTGGAGCCAGATGCTGGAGCAGTTCCAAGTCCAGATCGACTACAAACCAGGGAAGTTGAATCCTGTTGGTGCACTCTCTAGAAGACCTGACTTGCAAGAAAGGAACTTTAGTCAGCATGCTGTAGATAAAGTCCTGTGTGCACTCACTTCACTAAAGGTGAAAAAGTCCTTCCTTGAACAACTTAGGAAAGCCTACCTTTCTGACCCAACATTTGAGCCCAGCCCCACTACTGGTGTGTGTCGTGCTACTGCAGTCGGGTATAAACTTAAGGGAGGGGTCTGGGTGACTGAAACCACTTCAGGCAAGTTGAAGCTGGTCATTTCTAATAACTTGGAAATAAGGTCCCTTTTATTGACTCAAGCCCATGACAGTTTACCGGGTGGGCATTTGGGGCAGGCCAAAACTGTTGGCAAACTGGCAAAACATTTTCATTGGGAGGGGTTGCCCTAAGAGGTCTTGAAATATGTGCAGTCCTGTGATCAGTGTCAACGAAATAAGTCTAGGCACACACCACCGGGAGGTCTCTTACAACCGCTACCCATCCCAGCGGGACGCTGGGAAACTATATCCATGGACTGGGTGGTCACACTGCCACGAACGGCTAATGGGCATGATTCGATACTGGTAGTCGTGGATAAACTGACAAAAATGGTCATTTTCATCCCCACAACTGTCAAAGTAGCTGCACTTGAAACAGTGAGACTGTTCTACAACTATGCAGTACGTTAACATGGGCTACCCTCTAATATCATCTAAGACCGAGACTCAAAATTTACCTGCAAATTCTGGAGAGTTTTAATGGGGTTAATGGGAGTCAAACAGCTGCTCAGAACAGCAAACCACCCTCAGACTGATGGGCTGACTGAAAGAACTAACCGAGTTCTGCAGGAGGTGCTGAGAGCATATACTAACCAAAAACAAGATAATTCGGATGACCTGTTGCCTCAAATTCAGTTTGCGGTCAACAGTGCGGTGCACGCGTCAACGGGCAAGACTCCTTTTGAACTCAGCCTGGGTAGAGTCCCTAAGTCTCCTTTAGATATACTGGGGGAGCCTTTAACTGACCCTGAAGGGATTGACAATCCGGTCTCCCTCCAGTTAACTCAGGAGTTTGCTGACACCCTGTCAGAAGTCCAGGAGAACCTGCACAGAGCCCAAGAAAACCAACAAAAATATGCTAATCAACACCGTCGGGAGCTGACATTTTCTAAGGGCGATTTAGTCAAACTGCATTCTCAGCACCTGTACCTCCCTGGTATGGTCAAGAAAAAGCTTGGCCCTGTCTGGGTCGGTCCATATTCGGTAGTGCGTCGTGTCGGTTAGAATGCTTACAAATTGAACATGTCAGCGGACTACAAGGGTCACCCGGTCTTTAATGTCTCCTTCCTGAAACCATACATTAAAGGCGATACACTCTTCACAGGTTGATTACCTGTCCAACCGGGACCGGTCCCCGCTGTCCGGGACGGCGACCCTGAGGAATATGAGGTCGATGAGATTTTAGACGCTCGCTCGGTCCGTCGATCGTCTAAATATGTCATGAAGTACCTCATCCGATGGAAGGGTTACGATGCCTCTGAGGACACTTGGNCGATGCCTCTGAGGACACTTGGAAGTTTAAAGACCAGCTGACCAATGCCAAAGGGGCGTTGAAACGGTTCCACCTTCGGGTGGCTGGGGCACCGCCCTTACTGTCCCTTCAGTAGACATGGGAAGGTGACAGGAGGTCCTGTCTCCATATAAGTTGGAGGGGGATGTTACAGTTAGTGACAGTTGTGACAGGCAACCCACCTTTAAAATTAAGTTGGAGGGAGTACTATTCTGTTTCGGGATCAGCCGGAAAATCTCTGATAACCATATTACACACTCAACTTGCGCTCACACTCACTTTCTCTAACTCAATTTTCCCTTATATTCACTTACACCAGGTATTTCACACTAGGAACTCTCCCGATCGCGTTCCTCTTCATCAAGGGCACTCAGTAGCGGCAAAATATCATGACTTCACTAATTGCATTGTGTTTGTGATTGAGCAGGATGACTCAAAAGTCGGAACTCAAGAGGAAGAGAAGGGCGAACGAGGCACATGCAGAATACTTGCAATTTCGTGGAGACATCGAATCATCCTCCATCTCCGCTCGGGAATCACAACGACTCCAACAACAGCGGGAGGCACAGAAGAAGAAGAAGGAGGAGGAACAGGCCAGACTGAGGCAGGAAGAACTGGATAGAAAAGCTGCAGAGGAGGCCAAGAAAGCAGAGGAGGAGAAGCAAGCCGAGGAGAAGCGGAAGCAGCAGGCTGAAGAAGAGCAGAGGAGAATCAGCAGCTACCGCTACACACTATTGAGCAAGGACTTCGATCTACTGGAGGAGGCCTTCAAGTATGCTCAGAGAAGTCGCAGTGAGTCACAGAAGGACATCCTCCAGCGGGAAGGGGAGTCTCCGAAAACTTTGACAAGTATATAGAGGTCAGCACGGGGCTCCTCCTCTACCACAATTACGCCAGGATGGTAGGGTATACGGTCAGATAGGCGAAGGCAATGGCCCAGGTGAACGAAGCAGGGGCTGTATTGATTCTTGGTATCTGGGGGGGAGATAGGGTCATCAGGATGATCCCCATGGACACGGACAGCTTTAAGGACTCTACATCCCATAGCAGGTTCAAGGCCATGTATAATGAGGTGGAGAGAAGGAGCTGGGAATTCTTGGCCAAGGAAACCAGTCAGCTAGACTTTGCAGGGCACTGGTACCCTTGTACTCTTAAAAGGACAGACCCTGCCTTCTTCCAAAAGCCCACCGATTGGCGGTGGATGACCATCAACATGAGGGACCAGCATAATGACAGGGCGACGGATGAGGATTTCCTGACAGACCCAAAGGGGAACATAGTATTGCCCCCTCATATTGCGGCTTGGGACCCAAGATTGGATGGAGTCAGAGACTGCATGAGCCAAGAGATGCAGGGGGACAGAAGCAGGGCCCGAGAGTCATTCTCAAAAGGGAAGCACGCTTATGCCAAATGGGCAAGCAAGCAGGGGGGAAAGGATCTGTATGCGGTCCGGACTCAGCAGCCTCCACCAGCACCAAAAAGAGGAAGGTCAGTGGGATATTCTTTTTCTCGGGAAGAGCTGGAGCAGCTGACAGAAGAGACCCCAGAAGTCTCAGAGGAACCCGGGGACGGAGAGGAGGAGGAGTCAGAGAAAGACGAGGAGGAAGGCGAGGAGGAGGACACTAGCCCCGCCGTGATCCTGACACCTGCCACATCCCCTGTAAGGGAGAAGACGGGGTTGGCCCTGCAGCAACTCGCTGAAGAGGAGGATATTACTTGGCTGGGAACTGCCAGAGGACAGACCCCATCTACAGGCAAGGAGACCCAGTCGGACAGGGCAGACAGGAGGGCTGCTGGAGAAATAGCCAGAGGCCTGCCGGCATCTCCCTCGCAAAGAGGGCATGTACCCTTAGCTCATGTCATGCAACATCCTTCTGGGATGCCGGTATATGTACCAGTCAATTTGAGGGATGCCCAGGAGAAGGCTGCCTCCATTCAGTTTCAGACCGTGCAGGAGGAAACAGCACAGCTACTGCATTCTCCGACGGGTCCCTACACGGAACCTCCATCTCTGACAGGCTTCAGAAGACCCCAAGACAGGAGGAGGACTGACTCCCCTGACCATAGGGTCCCAGGGGCATCTCCCTCCTAAGGGCGGAGGGCCAAGGGCACAGCATGCTGGATGGGAGAGGGATCAGTAAGTTGAGTTGGGGAAACCTATGTACCCTGTGTCAGTGTTGTCGAGGCGACAACATGTTAAGTTGGAGGGATTGTAATGAATCAGTGTATTGGTTGATATAATATTCAGTTAAATATAACAGTCAAATAAGTACAGCCTGCTGAACTCTAGTTAATAATCAGTCTGCTGGACTTTATATTTAATATCAGTTTAATGACTCAGCCGAAAGCAGCAGGCTGAAGTCAGCTTAAGTCAGCTTGCTGACACATTCTTTGACAGCCAGCTGACTTTCGTACTCGGTAGCAGCAAATTGCCTCGATATGCATCTAAGTGTGGTATGCTAGATGAATGGCCAGATGACATCCCTATGATAGATGGCGATTTGGGATGATGGGAGATGGCGGCGGATTTGGTCAACCGAGGTCCTACCAACGTGGTAAACTCCCGGGTAGGTGGTGCCATCGCACTGGCCGTTGAACAATTCACTCATTCCATGTACATATGCTAGGCATTGCTCTCGAGTTTGGCATTCGAAAACGAGGCCAACTCTCTTATACAGCTTACTGAGAGAGATCTGAATCCAAGGCGAGAAGCCATTGATACACACTGTTTTCTAACCTTGCTTATGTATAAGTTCACTGATTGCATAATTGATGCTGGTTTACTCGCATTTGACTTATGAGTGTTGTTCACTGCTAGTGTGTTGTCCTTTTGCCGTTTAATCAGTTAACGGAAAATCCATAAAGATTACTTGCTGATGTAAAGATATTTGTTAATTGTTAATCGCCTATTTGGTAAGTCGATTCATTTCAGCGGGGGTGTGTCAAGTCGTTCCCAAACTCAAGTGTACCCCAATCGGTATTCCAAAGGAGGGGGGGGGTGAATCAAGTCCCCCCCAAACTCGAGTGTAACCGAGTCGGTAATTAGAAGGGAGGGAAGTGTATCAAGTTCCCCCCCCACAACTTAAATGTACCCCAGTCGGCATTCGATAGGGAGGGGGTGTGTGAAGACCCCCCCAGAACTCGAGTCCCCCCAAATTGGTCTTCCAAAGGGGGGGGGGGTTTGTCAAGTCCCTCCCAAACTTGAGTGTAGCCCAGTCGGTATCCAGAAGGGGGAGATTGTGTGAAGTTCCCCACCTTCATATTTGAATGTAACCCAGTTGGTAACCAGAAAAGGGGGTCTGCCAAATCCCCCCTCAAGTTGGAGTGTCACCTGAATGGTAACAAGAAGGGAGAGGGGGTTGGTGCACCAACCCCCTCCCCCACATCATGTTGTCCCAATCAGTATCAAGATAGGAGAGGGAGTGCTCCAACTCCCTTCCCCAGATTTGGTAACCAAAATGGGGGGGGTGCACCAACTCCCGCCCCAAGTATGAGTGTATGTATCCCCAGCGGCATCAAAAGGGGGGGGGGTGCACCAACTCCCCCCCCTAAGTTGGTAACACACAGGGAGGGTGCACCAAGCCCTCCCCCAATATTCAAATCAATCCCATTACTTAAATAAAGGGGGGGGTGCATCAGGTTCCCCCCCTAAGTCGGTACCAAATTTGGGGGCATGCAGCAAGCCCCCCATCCCCCCCGGAAGACTAAAGCGTCACCCATGCAGGAACCAAGAGCGGGGAGGTTCACTAAGTCCTCCCCCCAGTACTCAGGAAGTGGCCAAAAGGGCACCCCACAGCAGAGGGTCTGCTGCCATGGCGTTGAAGCTTTTGTCCCGCACCCTTGGAGCTGCAGCCCGCCCCCATCCACGTGTGCATGAGGCACAGACATGTGAGTGATAGAAACACGACAAATCAAAGGAAGCCCTCCCCTTCTCCCTCCCTCCCCCTCCTACCCACCCTCAATTGTCCACTTTGCCTGACCTGAGCCCCACCTCTAGTGTCAGCAGCAGCATGAGCAGCAAGATGCCACATGAAACGTCTGCGTAGCCACCTGCCAGTCTTACAGGGGCGGGGCCGGGGATGGCTTGACGCACTCACCCAGAATGAAGAAGTTGGGTGCCCGCCTGCGCTCACGCGCCCGGGGCGCACCACGTGCAGCAAGTGAGGGGGGAGGGAGGGTGCGCTGCACTTGTTGTTGGCACTGAAGGCGTTGATCTCCCTGCCTTCCATCTTCTTGTTGTTGCCATGCATGGAATGGCATGGCTCGTCCGCGCCTGTGTCAGACAAGCAGCGGACAAGTCCTCGGACGCGGAACCAGTGGCCTACGACCTGTCTGAGCGTCATTCCAGGAAAAGATTAACAACTTACAAATGTATTGCCGCCACAATTTCTTCAGACGGTGGAAGAGGACAAGACAAGGAGAACCCGAGGCTGTGCTCACAGAAGGGAGGGGGGGAGGGAGTACCTGCATCATGCTGCAGGTTGCAGTGGCAACCCGGAGCGCAGGCAGGGGAGGTAGCAGCGGGGTGCCGTGTGCCTGCTCTGCCGCTGTCGCCACAGAAGGTGCCTCGCAGGCGTGCAGTGCGTGCCGTCCACTTGTGCACACCTGCACATGCACACAGGCATGGTACACCTAATGATGCCTTAGAGCAGCATCCAAGGGAGATAGATGGTTGCGCACAAGCACGCCTAGCCGCCATTGCTGCCTTTGTGCTTGCGTGCATGCATGCGTAACCTGCAGCTCCTCTCAGCGAGACACATAGAGAAGAATGGGAAGCAGCCTGGCATGGGGGCTGCATGTATGGCGTGCATGAGGGTGTTGAGTTGCAACGGCACCAAGGGCTTACGGAGCCAACGGATACTGAGTGCGTGGTGAGGGCAGAGGAGGCGAGGACTGACAACCACAGCACTCACCGGAGAGGGCGGCAGGCACGAGGCGCGAGCGCCACAGCTGCAAGTATTTCTCTCTTTTTCTCTGTCACTTTCTCTCAGCTCCTCCTTGACATCTCTTCAGGCCGCCATCTCCCTTGTGGGCTGGTAGTCGCACTTTTGCCGTCTGAACTAAAGAATGGTGTTTGCTACTGCCTACCTACCTAGCTAATCATACGCCTGTATCTACACCTAGACTACACGCTGCCTGCCTGCCTGCCTGCCTACTCCCTGCCTGACAACTACCACGCTACCTAATTAACCAGCCTAATCAATTATCTACGTGAATGCTGTATGCAATTTTCCTCCCTGTCACATTATTCCGCAGGTGGAGATGCAACAAGCACAAAAAGTGACAAAAAGAATGACAACCTCCGGCGCGGAGGAACTGGGTGGCCTTCTCACACGATCCATGGGGCAGATGCACAAAGCCAGAACAAGAGAAGTGACAGCTGGGAGGAGAACACAAGGCATGCACGTAATACGAGGATGGGGAGCGCACAAGCAGCAGCACGGCGCTTGGCCGACCGACCGACTGATTCCTTGACGAACCGACGGAGGGAGTGACTGGCCGACTGACTGGCTGGCCGACTAACTGACTGGGTGACTGACGGATTGGACGACCGACGGACTGGTCAATTGACCGACAGACCGACAGACCGACTGACGGACTGGCCAACTGACTGACTGGCCGACTGACGGACTGCCCCATTGGCCGAGTGACTGACCGGCCCACTGGTCGACTGACTGACTGGCCGGGTGACAGGCTGCCCCACTGGCCAACTGACTGACTGACTGACGGACAAACTGACCGACCAATCGTCTGACCGACCACTTGACTGACTGATTGCAGGGCTGCGAAGGGTGCGACTGGCAGCCGTGCATGCAGGGTGCGCAGCTCTGAATGCGGCCCAGAGCCTGCACGCACATTGCCCTTGAACTCCTCCTCCTCCTCACGCACGCACGCACGCACTCGCGCTGGCTGCTGCTTCTTCTTCTTCCTTGGGCAGAGGCAATCGGGCTGTTTGCTACAACTCGCTTGACTGCTGCTGCCTGCCCTCGTAGCCTGATGATGCCGTGCCTCTCTCTAGGGTTGAAGGGACGCCTCGCTCCCCCAGGCCAGGGGTCATGTGGAGCCGTTCCACCACTCGAGGGGAACGTGCGCTGCGTGCAGATAGTAGCAACATGGTTCCGGCCTGCCTCCGCTGCGATGCCGGATGGGACTTAGTCAGCCAGCCGCACACCATGCTGGGTTCTGTCTGCACGGCAATGGCGGCACGCAACAATGCGCTCTCTAGCTGCTGCTGCTGCTACTACTGCTGCTGCATGCTCCAGCACGGCGCGCCCCCGTCCTTCCCAAGTTTGCGTTCAGGGGGTGACACCTGTCCTGGAGCCTGCCGGGCTCCGCCAACTGGCTGCTGGGGACGACCTCAAGAACGTCCTGCCTCGCCGCCTTGTTGACGGGGTACACCAACATCACCCTCCACTCTCCAACGGCTCCACCTCTGCCAATGAACCAAAGCACGCAGAGCTGTTTCCCCGCGCGCTTTCTCTGGACCTGCTACGAGCGAAGCTGCCCCGGCGGCTCAATCGGGCAGCGACAGCTGGCGATTGGCTGGGGGATGGGGACATGTGGCAAATCCTCCAAGCTCTTTGACCATTGCACGTTTTGAGCTTGCCAGGAACGGGCAGGTGGCACTCTCTGGTGCTTGTCAGTGGTCAGGTGGCCGACTGGCGCTGCTGACGCGGGGGCCTTTGCTCGAGTCCCCCTGCCGCGGCTGGACCTACCACCAGGAGCTTTAGAAAGTGGCTGCAGTACTCGGCAACCTGCAATGGAGCCTCGGGGGGAGGGCTTGCCTCCTTTGTCTCTAGCATCCTCCCCACGTTCCACCCCCATCCCCTTTGCAAATGCGCATGGAGCAGCCCGCAATTCACCACGCAACCTGCCACCCATTCAGTGGCCATGCCATGTGCAAACCTCCCCAGGCGTCAACATCAAGCTAATGAGGAAGGATACTCACTATTGTGGGGCAAATGCGGCAAAGGCAGGGGAAGAAAAAGGTGCTCACCCAGGGAGGGGAGTTTGGCGGGCAGGTGTCAGCCCGCATAAGACTGTAGGGTGCCACCAGAATGCAGCCCCTGCAGCACTCCATCTGCTGCACCTCCTCTTCCTTGTGCCCGTCACCTGCCTATGCCTTCCTCTCGCCCTCCCAAAATTGGCTTTCGTCTTCTGGCTCTTTCTCCAGCTCCGTCCAGCTGCAGTCGAGAGACAAAATCTACACCTGCAAGCTAACCCTCCCCAAAAGACCGTCAGTGAATGGATGTCATTTTGTTTCGGTAAAATACCTGACACTTGGCCGCCCCAAGTCTCGCGCGTGCGCAACAGACAAGACGCTCTTGGCCTTGTAGCACTCGTAGGACTTGCTTCTCCACCTGCAGCAAGCTAGGATGAGCGGGAGAAGGAGGTGGGGAGAAACGAGGGAGGGAAGCGTGGCCAACCCAATGTAGCCCCTCCCCCCCCCTCCCTCCTCTTTCTATCTCACCCTCCCAGCCCCCCAACCTCCCTCTGTGAAATGAATCGACTTACCAAATAAGCGATTAACAATTAATAAAGATCTCTATATCAGCAAGTAATCTTTATGGTATTTCCCGTTAACTGGTTTAACGGCAAGGACAACACACTAGCAGTGAATAATACTCGTCAGTCAAATGAGAGTAAACTAGCATTGATAATGCAAATCAGTAAACTCATACATAAGCAAGGTTAGAAGACAGTGTGTATCAATGGCTTCTCGCCTTGGATTCAGAGTTCTCTCAGTAAGCTGTACAAGAGAGTTGGCCTCGTTTCCGAATGCCGAACTCGAAAGCAATGCCTAGCATATGTACATGGAATGAGTTTACTGTTCAACGGTCAGTGCGATGGCACCGCCTACCCGGGAGTTAACCACGTTGGTAGGACCTCGGTTAACCAAATCCACCGCCATCTCCCATCATCCCGAATAGCCATCCATCATAGGGATGTCATCTGGCCATTCATCTAGCATATCACACTTAGATGCATATCGAGGCAGTTCGCTGCTACCGAGTACGGAAGTCAGCTGGCTGTCAAAGAATGTGTCAGCAAGCTGACTTAAGTTTACTTCAGCCTGCTGCTTTTGGCCGAGTCATTAAACTGATAATTATGTAAAGTTCAGCAGACTGATTACTAACTAAAGTTCAGCAGGCTGAACTAAATTAACTATTATATTTAAATGAATATTATATCTACTAATATACTGATTCATTACAATCCCTCCAACTTAACTTGTTGTCGCCTCGACAACATTAAACTGCAAAAGCTTTAAATAAAGAAACTGACCCTGACCAGCCTCCCTTACTGACTATCTTTTCAGCCTGTCACCTTAAGGGGTGGTTCCTGGGGCTTCAGGATCAGGGGACGGAGATCTGGACCTAGATCTGGACAGCCCTCTAGGTCTGTCAGCTGGCCTTCTAAAGAACCCGGTTTGCTCTAAAGTTGGACCTCGAGGAGAACGAAGGATGGTAGCCTGCTCTTCAACCACTTGGGTGTTGATGCCCACATAGACAGGCATTCCAGTAGGATGCTGAAATACATTGGCTAGAGGTACATGCCCCTGAGCGGAGGGGGAGGCTGGCATACCTCTGGCCCACCCGCGTGTCCCTCTTCTGGCACCTGTGTCCTCTGGGGATTTCTGTCTGTGTCTGCTGCCCAGTACCGTCAGATCAGCTTCTTCCCCTGCTTGGGCAGGTGGGCTGGGGGAGCGAGCGCGGGGTCCAGTTGTCGCCATAACGGGGATCACATTCCACACACCTGATCGTGGTTCTTTAGGAAGTGCCACTGCCTCTCGCTGGCTATCGTGAGTACCTGCTGCTGATGCTTCTCCTCTGCCTTGTTCTCCTTGCTCATCCTCCTCATCCTCCTCCTCGGAGAGAGTAGGGGTCTCGTCCGCTAAGTCGTCCTGCTCCCTAGTAGACATGGAGTAGAACCCTAAATTTATGTCTCGAGAGTCAGCGGCCCTTTGCTATTGCTTCTCAACGTCCACCTTACCTACTTCTCTGTTTTCCCCCTCTCATCCTCCATCAGCTTGGCGCCCCCCTCTCCTTGCCTCAACTGCAGTGTCCTCCTCCTCCTCCCCCTTTGTCTCCTCTAGGTTGTCTCCCTCTTCACTTTCCTCAAAGTTTGGACTCCTCCTCCAGCTGGCCGCAGACTCCTCCTACGGCTGCCAGTGCTGTCTCTTGCGCATTCAGTTCACACACTGCCCGGAGTAGAGGGCAATGGAGCAGGGCACTGCGACCCCACCCCTAACTGTCCACACTTGGGATCGCCTCTTTCTGCCTCTCCAGCCTGCCTCCTGTCATTGCTTGCGCCACCTGGCATGCCTGCTCCGTCCAGGCAGCCCTGCACACGCACTCTCTGGCCGCTGCTGCTGCTGCTGCTGGCCGACTGGGCTGGTGGGAAACACTTTGAAGGTTGAGCTAGCTACCTTGCCCTCCGAGCTCCCTCTGACCATTGATTGCTGCTGCTGCACGCTCCTAGCACTCTTGGAGCTAGAGGACCCGCTTGCCCCCCTCCGGGGCAGGCAAGAGCACGGCATAAACTCCAGAAAGTTGCCCCCGCTTGCTTCTTGGCGCAACCTCCCATGCATGACGCTACACCAAATGCGGCGGGCCGGACCTTGTGCTGCGTACGGTCGCGTGGGGACAGCATGGATCCTCTGCCTGTCTGTCCAAGCTGCCCCTCCACGACAGCAATGACGCACACTCACTGTTCTTGGCAGGGCCTCCTCTTGGCCCTGGGGCTTAAGCACACCAGGCTGCCCTCCCTCTAAACTCGGCCTCCGGGATGACGCTAGCTGACTCCGCCGATGAAGCCAAGCACGCTGAGCTTTCTAGTGGGGCACGGAGCTGCTACTCGTGGAGCTTCCTCAACAACTCGGCCCGGCAGGGGGTAGAGCACCGGCATGCCTTATTTATTGATCCAGCTGTGCTCTGCGCGCAACAATAGAGCTAGGCGTCCAGGGTGAGATAGCTGTTGTTTGCGGCAGTATCCTAGAGCGGTTGTAGATTGAACCTGATTTGGTCTCAAAAGCGAAGAACACAACAAGGGTGAGCAAGCAGAGAGCGCTCACAGGCCTTCGAGATCACAAGGGCACCACCACCACCAGCGCCAGGGGACTGCCACCGAGCCGCAAAGAAGGAATAACCATTCCACAGAGAGAAGCAGAGTGCAGTCGATGCAGCCAGCATACACACTATTTCACACCACAGCAGTAAGCAGCAGCACCTCGCATCACCACATCTTATCTCATCGCATCTCATGCCATTGGTTACGTCGTGTGAGCTCACCAAGAATTTCCTCGAGCGTGATGCGCTGGGCCGGGTCGAAAGTGAGCATGCGGCGCACGAGGTCCTCCGCCTCTTGCAACACCTGGAGCCATGGTCCCCACGACGTGTTCAGCCTCCAGTTCGTAGCTGCTATAGATGACCTTGGGCGCCACGTACGGGGGGCTGCCAGCCAGCGAGGAGAGCTTCTGGCCTGCAGAGACAAGTGGCAAAAGCGTGGGGGATAATCATGAGTGTGCCCCTGCTTCTGCAATGCCTCAGCACCTCCGCGATGGATGCAACCACTTCGGCTGCCTCATTCTCAAGATAGTGCTTGCGCTCCGTAATGGGGTTGAAGAGGTCCCCTCCCGGGCAAAGCAACAACACGAGGCAGACATATTGCACAGCAGACCGGCATCAAACAACAAGTCCAAATCCATACAGAAAGCCGATGCAGGAGAAGTTTAGCAGGCGAGTACAGAATGAGGTACTGCATTCGACATATAATCGGGCACGCGTGTAGCCAAGAAAGGCGCCTGGCAGTGCTCCGTGCGTGTCAGGAGATGGCGCAGACAAAGGCGAGTGCAATTGACCTTGGAGTCCTCCACAATGTTGCAAGGAGAAATGACAAACGGGTGGTCGCCAACAGCCTGCATGAGAATGACCTCCTCGCGCCCTACCTTGTAACGATCCGAGCTTTTTAGGCGTATTTAGAACGTTTTCCTAATTACCTAAAAGACGTTATACTTTTATTTTGTATAAGATTGCATGTTTATTGAATTATTTTGACACACACGTGTGCCGACTCGATTGATTGGCAAAACGACCCAAATACTATTGCAAAAAGAATCGTAACACATGAAACTCACTCGGGCTAAAAATTGGACACCAATTTTTGGCGCGCGAGCCTTGAAAAAGTTCCCCGAGGGGTCATTAACCGCGTCAAAACTGACGCTTAACTGCGCCGCGCTTTATTAAGACTTTGGCGACCAAGAACTTCCTCTCTGTTCTTTCTTTCTTCTTACTAATTTCTCCGGGTTATGCGTGAGTCTGTCTGCCTTCCATTGAAGTTCTAATGACAACGTTTTGTGCAGCATAGAGTTAGCAATAACAATCAAGACTTCTCTGTTGTGAGCGAATCATGCCTCTTAGAGGTAAGTTATGCATATTTTTGCTCAGTCCCATGGCTACGGGTTTTCTGCCCAGTTAATTATACTTCTTGCTGATTGTTGCAATCGCTTCTTAATTGTGTTTATCAGCTCTTGTCCGAAGGAATATTGAAATAATTCCGTATCTTACTCGCTACAGGACATTTAGTGGCCGCGGGTTAGATATGACCCTCAATGTTATCTTGTGCACAGGTTGCTGTTGGGCGCTACTGTAGAAAGCTACAGAAGGTCATTGACATCCAAATTTTGCAGGTTAGTTCATTAGTCTTGTATTTTTTGTTTTAGGTCTTCTCACCTACCTCATGCTCAATTTTCATGACATGTTCTTGCTCTTGATTCTTGTGTTTTGTGCATGTTAGTCATGGAAATCATGCCCAACTTCTGTAGCAGGTGCGGGGAAAGAAGGGGGGTTGGCTTAAAGTACTGTGTGCCCTGTGGAAAGATTTTTAGCAAATGGGTAGAGGTAGATCCGAGTTCATGGCTGATGAATTTTATAAGGCGGTTGTTTGAGAGGCTAAATGCCTCCCCTCAAGCCAAAGTTTACATCCGAGAGAGCAATGTGCCCAGAAATATCTTCTTGGCATTATTTGGTGACATAGGCAAAAAAGTTTACCATCGGATAGAGAGAACATACCCTCCCACGAGTACTAGCATTCGTCGAATTTGTTGGAAGGTTGAAGACTTAGATACTCTTATAGCTTTCCAAAGTGTTAGTGGGGAACATGCATGGGGGGCAGCTAAAGTGATTCCTACCTCCAAGGAGATTGTAGCCATCATTCCTCCTTTCTTCATGAATTGGAGATTAAGTACTATAGGTGAGGAAATGTGCATACTTAAAATTTCTTATTGCATCTTAAACCGAGTTGGAGAGGTGAATTTTGATCTTGATCAGTGCTATGATAGGGAGATATGGAAGGCTTATTATTACATAAAGTGCAGATCTCACTTAGTGGGTAGGATGTCTCATTATACTATCTTTATGAGGTTAGAAGGTCAGGTACAAATCTGCGATGTTATGGTTAAGGCTGGCGATATTTGTAGAGAGTATGCTGCTAAGCTTGATGAGGAAGAAGATGCTCGTGAGAGAGAGTTGCTGGCTGCCAGACATAGACCTCGGAGACTAGTTATGCAAGAAGCACAAAGCAAATGGGTTAGCACACTGCAAGCTATTTCAAAAGATGTCCAATACAGTCATCAGCATGCTGCTTCTGCTTCTTGCAACTCAGCTACCCCTACACTTACCGTGCCTACAGCAAAACAGCTTGCTAACATTGAGGGAACGCGCTTACTGAAGGCAGCAAGGGAGCTGGCTGCAAGAAAAAGAGTAAAAGCACAATCTGTCGAGGTGTCTAATTACTGGCAATTACATTCTATGTCCTTACATGTTCCTACTTATTGTGCATGATTGTATGTATACTTGTCTGTCCATATTGTTGCTTCACAAGTTACAGGAGCTACTTGCTGTTAAAACTTTTTTGCTTCTTATACTAGCTAGCGCTGCTCATGATTGAATGTGTAGTACTCTTTACATGCATTTATGCCAGGTTTCCTTGATAAAAAAACTGCCAGCTGTGGCATGTGCCATGATAAAATCCTTCTTTATTGCTGATTTTTTCTATTACATGCTTGCATTGTCTTGCTTCTTGTTAGATCCCAAGAGTCCCTATTCCACCATTTGTATATGTGTCTCAAGAGGATGAGCAAAACAATGAGCACCATAAAGGTGCTTATAAAAATGTCATTACAGGCGCAGCGATATCTCGCCCTGATAACATTGAAGGTAGAAGACTAATGAAGGCTCTTAGGCAGCATGCTTCTAATATGAGGGCCTCCGTCCAGGTAAGTGGCTCACCTTTAAAATCTTAACATTGTAATTACTTGCAAGTTAGCTTGCATGCTACACTTAAATAATTACTCTGGCTGTTGCTAATCCACATCTCTGTCTACCACCTCTTTACCTTTCTATAACTCCTCAGCCTGCCTGGTCCTGTCAAGTCTAGTTTTAGGAAGAGGGACAAGACGGGTAACTGCCTTGCGAGCTGCTTCTTGGTGCACACTTTGAGCTGATCTGCTTTTTGACATGTTCCTACCATTCTTGTTAGGCCCTCCCTTTCTCTTGTTTGTATTATATGTTTTTCTCCAGTGGTGTAGCGCCTCAATGCCTTCTCCACTGAACTGATCAAGGTCACCGTGCCTCTTGATCATGGGTGGTATGTGGCACTTAAGAATATGCATATAAATTGTCAAGTGGTTTGATGCACATGCTGCGACAAAGCAATGCTCAAAGTCAACTGCAAGCAACTCTACTCTAGCTGCCTTAGCCTCCCTGTCTGCTTGCAGGTCTTCAGGTCCAACAGGTTGTGCACGTGCACTCATGACATCCTCAAAAGCTGACCATGCTTTCTTCACCTTCACTTTCATGGCAGCTTCCTCCGAGGATGCAAATACATGGTTTAGGAGGGAGTCAATCCGCTCAAGGAGAAGCCAACACTCCCGGCCAATGAAGTTAGGTTTGCCAGCACCACCTCCTTCTCGCCCTTCCCATGTGCTTTGGCTGCACTGATGATGTGGCATCCTACAGTTTCTTGCAGCAACTGTAGGAACCTCTCTTCAGCCTCTTCTCCTTGTGCCAGGTTAATGTGTATGGTTCTCTCATACATGGTAGAAGTTACTCTCAGAAGGAGATGTCACAGACATGGTACGCAATCATTGGGAGGCACATCCAATAGTGGTGCCCTCTTGTGTCGTTGTCCGCGATGCAGCACTTGATACTCCAGCCTAGCCTTATTGCTCTCCTTCTCTGGTTTGCTTCTCATAGTCTTTATCTTGTCATCATCGAGGTCCTTCTCATTGTGGAACTCTTTTTTGCAGAACTCACATGTCATAGGCAGACTTGTCGGCGCATGGGCTGCATTCCTCATCCCATCTAGCGTCCGTAGACAACCAGCCCACCCACGTTCTGCAACCTGCTCACTGGTTATCTCGCACCACAAACAGGGGTATGTTGACGATGCCCCACATAGGCCATACAGGCCATTGCTTAATTTGTAGTCGCCTCCAAGGTAGAACCTAACCATGTGTGCTGATTCATCTACTCTTATTCCAGTCCTTTTCAAAGCAGGCATGTCTTCTCGTAGTCTACTTGTGTGCTCTTTCAAACTGGGGTAGTCGTCGTCTCCTTCAAATATGAGTACGGTGCAATTGCTGAAGGGTGAACCAGCCAAGCTCTCATTGTCTTTCGTGATAACTCTGCAGCAAATGGTTGTCTGGTTGACGTTGCAAAACCACTGGGAAGCGTCTCCAAGAATCTGAACTCTCACCACACGACCGGAAGGTATGTTCAGATCCATTATCCGATACTTCAAAACCTGCTCCATAGAAATACTCACGCCAGTGCCTCCTTCTTCTTGTATAGGCTTTAGCTCTGCATATAGCTCATCTGACATCCTTTGCACATACCTCTTTGATGCAAGCTTAGGAAGTCTGAGACTAACATCTTCGCATATGTGCTTGGGTTCCCACCCCAAAATCCTGCGAGTAGGTCTTAGATAGCAGGTTCAATAGCAACTGGTATTTCTCTTGTGACAAGCCTATTCTGTGCCATAGCGCTAGGCCTAAAAGGGTGTCCCAATGCTCCTGTATTTCTGCTATTGTCTTAGATTGTATCTCGTGCTTTATATCCAGCTCTGCTATTACTAGTGCCAGCCCTCCTGCTTGATCAACCCTGTTCAAATACGCAGCTAAGGCTGTTGCTTTCAGCTCAGGCCCTCCTTTGAACTTCTCCTCAATGAATAACCTTATGTCGTTTGCCATTCTTTGCACAATTTTCGCTTGCTCTCCACCAACTCTTGGGCGAGGTTGGGCCTTGGTGAAAGGGGTAGAAGTCTGTTCAACGTCCAGGTACCTAATTCTCCTCTTTGCTACACTTAATTCAGTCTCCAGGGCTGTCTCTCTTTCTTTGTGCTTTTGCTTTAAGTTTTCTACTTCTCGCTTGTACTTCACCCGCCTGATGGCTAAGATTCTGTGCAACCTGGTAGTTTCGTCACTCTGCTTGGTCAGTGATTGTCTTGTTTGGTCTAATCTACTCACACTTCTAGGTTTCTTAGCTGGGGTAGATGATCGAGGCAAAACTGTTGTAGTTGACATAAATCTGCCCCTACTGCCTTTGGTTTGGTCTGGATTGTTTGCTGGGCCACGGGTTAAAAGTGTCTGAGGATGCTGATGCCACTTCTTTCTGGCTTGGGGTTGGGACAATGCAGGTGTGGGAAGAGCTCCTATGGCTGGAAGAGATGCTAAGTCTTCCATGGAGCAGGTTATATTTGTGCAATAAACTAAGTCAGGTGGTTCACACAAGCCATGGCATATCTCAGTAGAGAATATAGCCTGCTACTAGAACTGAGGGGCCCTATTTTGCATATGAAAAAAAGACATTATAAAGGCTTTCAGTTCTGTTTAAGTGTCCAGGGTGGTAGGTAGAAAAGATGTACAGGCCACCCTCCAAGATTCTGGATAATCCAATCGTATATTATTTCTGGTCATTTCTTGGTCATTTTAAATGATAATTTCTATGTCTTGAATCTCTCATAATGTACAATTCATGTGTTCCTCATGCTTATAATAAGGTTAAGAAAATGTACACAAAATTTGAATCCATTTGAACGTGTGTGGAAGCCATGGTGCCCTCTACATTAGCACAAAAAAGGATGTGATGCAAAGCACAAATGGCCGGTTATCGGCAGATTTCAGGCACTCACTAAAACTAGCACATTTGTTCACAAACCAGTCCAATGGCTCTCACACTTGAACCACATACTCTTGATGGTCATAGCTGTCCATGGGAACATTTAAAAAACATTCCTTGAAAAACTGCAAAAGTTGTGGGCCATCTGGTTACACTCGTGCGAACATCGACACCTGGCAACATTTGCACGTGTGTGGCTCCTACAGGATTTGCTCAAATACATTTTTACTTAATTCCACATGTTCAATATAGGGTCATGCAAGGGTGGGTGAAGTTTCAACGAATTTGGGCATATGTAGAAGTTGTGGTGCCCTGCACACTGACATGAAAAATCTGTCATGAAATGCACAAATGCCCGCTTATTGACAGATTTCTGAGAATCACTAAAAGTGGCACAACTGTTGACACACAAGTCCTATGGATCTAAAATTTGAAACACATACTCTTGAGTGTAATACCTGAGCATAGAAACAAAAACAAGACCATTCCTTCTAAATCTCAAAAAGTTGCAACCAAGCCTCTTTCAGGCATCGACACCAGGCAATGTTTGCACGTGTGTGGCTCCTGTACACGATTTGTCAAATTACTTTTTTTTTTTTAAATCCACATGTTCATTATAGGGTCATGCATGGGTGGGTGAATTTTCAGTTACTTTGGGCATATGTGGAAGCTATCGTGACCTGCACAGGGACTTGCAAAATCTGTCAGAACTAATGTGTTTCGTCTAAATGACCAAATATACATGTTTCACTGAAAAGTAAATATCTGACAAGACCACAACTCTGATTAACCTCAAATTTTTGGACAGGATGGAAAACAGCCATATATACCTGACTAAAAAAAATTACACTTCCGACAAGTCCGCCGCAAACGGCGTCGAAAAGTCCGAAACTGCCCCTAAATGTCCTCAAAAGGGCATTTTGGGTTTCATGAGAAAGTAATTCAATTACTTTGCAAAAGTATAGCGTAATTAATCATAAAGTAGCTTGGTTAATGATGGCGGAATAATTTAATCAATTATGGATTGATTAACTTCTTTTTACTGTCACAATTTTTAATATTCAAAGTAATTGTTTTCGGTTAACGACGCATCACAAATCGGAAAGAAAACACCAAGTTGTGGCCCAAGGGAGCCACCGGTCGAAATTGAACCCGCGACCTCCCGGTCATTGCGTCGCGATTCCGAAAATAGTCGTAAAGTCAAACGAAATTTAATATGCAAAGTTATTTTGCATTTCGGCGGATTCAAACCCGCGACCTTTCGTTTCAAACGTTCACACCTAACCGATTGGCCAAAGTAGTTATTATAACTACCGGTTCATGTTCAATTAATCTGCACGCGACCGCGCGAGCAATCGCGACTTTTCAGAAAGTCGCGCGAACGCGAAAACGCCCGTTTGGCGTATAAGATTTTTTCGGAAACCGTCGAAAAGTCTCCTAAAGGCCAAACGGCGCGCTAGGAGCATTCGGCCAAATTGGTTATGTCCAATTCAACTGTTTTTTGTTGAACATGAACCAGTGCCCTAGGTGGTGACTCGAAGCACTCCAGTGCCTCACGTTGTGCAAGTATATATACTTGCAAGAGTCATTGTGAGTGCAACTCTCACAAGCACAAATTCTATTAGTTTTCATTTTCGCTTTCACAAGGATTGTGCATTTTCTTGAAGTTATCGTTATTTCTTTCTGCTAATATTAAATATTATTCTTGAATACCAAGCAAAGGTCCTCGTGGAAAGCAGAAACGTTACATTGGTATTGGAGCCAATCTCGATTTCTCCAAGGATTTTTTTTTATTTTTTTAGTAGTTGGAAAATATATTTTAAGGACAATTTTCCGTACTGGACAGTCACCCTTCCCAATCCTGCCCTACGCTACGGTCGCTTACCGTAGCCATATTTTTTAGGGGCAATTCTATGTACTGGACGGTCACCCATCCCAATTCTGCCCGACGCTCCAATTGCTTATCGTCTTTCGACGGGGAATTTTGTCACCCTCTTCCAGCGCTATCTCGGCTTCCCTCTGGAAGGCAAAATTGGTGCCGAGGCTGCTGCTGCTGCCGCCGCCGCTGCTACAACTGCCACTGCTGCTGCCGCCGCTGCTGCTGCTCTTATCCTCCCTGCTGTCAACGCCAACAATGCTGGCGGATTGCCCGCCGAACCACTATCGCCGCGCACTTTTCAGCAGACGATATTCCAACGCTTCACGACCTTGACAACTGACAATCAAACCATGACTATGGCTTTGCATACTCTGTCAGATGTCATTACTAGCACTGAAAATTGTGTTTAGAATGCTGAAGCAAATCACACAGAGTTGACGGACCTCGTCACTTGTTTTGTTACGGCTATGGAAGCTCATCCCACTGTTGGTCCTTTCTTACAGGCTGCCCAGGGGATGCCGGGAACGTCCAACGCCGGAGGTACCAACTTCACTCCAAAGTTGACTCGTGTTAGGTCTACCGATCAGTATTGCGGTTATTGCCTTGACGGTCTTCGCGATTATGCTCGTTGCCCTTACTTGTACTAGTTTTGGGCCTATTTCTTAGCTAAACACACTCCTTAGTGAGCAAGAAATTCTAGGTGCTTGTGCGCATGCACCCAAGGTTCTTGTTCTCTCAGGCATACCCGATATAAATATATTTTGTTCAAAATATATTGGTATGCAAGTGTTAAGCTTTGCCGAGTTCTTAGAGCTCAAGTGCATCCATGCTTGCATGTTCTTGCACTTCCAACCGCATGACCCTAACGTTGAACGGTGTTACGGACACTTGTCTTGTTTACGGATTGCACCAATTTATATTACTGCATTTACACACAACCGCGAGAAGTTTGAGCCAATCACTCAGTTTCCCGCCGGTTTGGCAATGCAAAATGGCATTTTGGTAAACAAACTCCATATTTCCCATTTTCCTCTCAAGGCGAGGACATTGCTAGTGATGCATAATGCTTCTTTGGGGTTAAGTATGACATTTGAAACGAAAGTTTCAGGCAAGTCATGCTTCACAATCATTGATTCAGGCGCATCAGAGAGCTTCATTAGTGCACGTTTTGCACAAGGGATGAAGTTGATTCCACCACTCAAGGACGAGGAACTTCGCCTTGGCGATGGCTCGTTAGCTTGTATTACTGGAAAGATGAAGTTACCGCTTCAGGTGCAGTCATACCATGGCCACGAAAAGTTCTACGCCACGAACTTGCCCGATGGTGTTGATGCAATTTTGGGTAACACTTGGCTTACGCAAACAAGGGCATTGTTGGACTACGGTCAGCATACATGCATTGTTTGCAAGAAGGGTCACAAGATCACTCTTCGCTCTCTTAAGCCCGAAATGGAGTTAGAAAGTCCTAAGAGGACTCTTCTTTTGTTCGTGAAGCAAGCTCGGCGCTTGGCAAAGCGAGGTCAACATGTTTCTACGGATTACTGAGACAAGCACCCTCTAAGGTTTCCACTAAGTTCTTTACGGAAGAACCGATGTTAGAAATCCCTGATCATGTGACGACCCTCACGACGGCATTGTCTGCTCTTTTGCAGAAGTATAAGTCTGTGTTCCCACCTAATATACCAGCCGGGTTACCACCTAATCGGGGTATAGGGCATACAATCCCTCTTGTTCCTGATGCTCAAGCGACTTGGCGACCCATATATCGCTTAAGCCCGTTGGAGCTCCAGGAAATGAAGGACCAAATAACCGACTTGCTAGCCAAAGGATGGATTGAGCCGAGCTCGTCTCCATTCGGGGCGCCGATACTCTTTGTTCAAAAGAAGGATGGGACCCTACGTATGTGCATTGGTTATCGTGCGTTGAACAATATTACGGTAAAGAATCGGTATTCGTTGCCTCGCATTAATGATTTGTTTGATTCGTTACAGGGAGCATGCGTGTTCTCCTCACTTGATCTAGCCCAGGGGTACCATCAAATTTGAATCACATCGGAGGATGATCCCAAGACAGCGTTTCGGACGTCTATTGGTCACTTCCAATACAAAGTCCTTAGTTTTGGACTTATTAATGCACCGGTGTAGTGATTTGAGTTATTATATATTAGTTTGCATATATTTTAATGTTTTCAAATATATTTGGAGTAGTATTGTGTGGATTCAAGTGTGAATAGGTACTCTAGTGACTTGGTTCATGTCCTTTGAACCTTCTAAGGCATTTTCGAAGTTAGAGGAAAGACCTAGAAGAACTCCACGTGGCAAAAGTCAAATGTGCCATTTTTAGGTCAAAAGGACATGTGTACATTATTCTAGAAAGAGGTGGCAAGTTTTGGGATGTGTTGGGTGCCAACACATCAACATACACCTTCCTAGAAATTACTTATGTAGCAAGTATATAAACAAGAGCTAGAACATAGAAAGACATTCCAGAATCACTCTTGTACTTGCCAAAATCCAGAAATATATTAACTTTCAAGAAGCCATCTCTCTTTCAAGAAGCTACCACTTGTGTTCAAAGATCCTTGTCTTGAATAGATAAAGTATTCTGTTTTACTAAGTACTTTATCTATCTGTTTCACTACAGTGGTATCGGAGCTAGGCACTTTGGTAGCACAAGAAGATGGCCGATCCTCAAGACCAACAGCAAGCTTTCGAAGGAAGCCCTTCCTCTCCAAGACACCCTCCTCCAGCGCCGATGGGAGAGCCCACTCAAGAAAATCTGCAACAACAAGAAGCACCACAAGGAGGAGCACACCCTCCTCCAGCGTCGATGGGAGAGCCTACTCAAGGAAATCTGCAACAACAAGAAGCACCACAAGGAGGAGCACCGTCAAATCCCGTGGCAGCCGCTATAGCAAAGTTGACCCCACCACAAGGAGTTCCCGCAAATGAGTGGGCAGCCTTCCTAATGACCGTCCACAACCAAGTGGGCTTGGCCACCTATGAAGCAACCGTGCAAGCGTCAAGAGAAGCTATGGCTGCCATGGTTGCCCCTATTGCGAGCAATGCTCAAAATCCAGCCCCGGCTCAAGCGCCTCCACAAGAGCCAACGAGAGCAAGGAAACTCATCAAGCCCGGCAAACCCGACACTTTCAACCCCGGGAAAGGTGCCAACCTGAATTTATGGCTCTACCAAGTGGAGACGTACCTCGCGTTCCTTGAAGTACCCGAGGAGGACTACGTTCCCTTTGCCGTTACCTTACTTAGAGGAGCAGCAACATCATGGTGGCGTAACTATCAAGCGGCTATATATCAAGCTATGGCGCACCCCATGCTCGGCCAAGAGCCCCCACCATCATATGCAAGATGGGCAGATTTTCGTGAGGCCCTCAAGAAGCAATTCATGCCCATCAATGCGGAGAAGATTGCCCGAGGAAAGCTCCACCATCTCAAGCAAACGACGTCCGTTCAAGAGTATACATCCAGATTTCACGCCCTCACTCTTGAGATCCCCAACATGTCTCTCGAGGAGAAGATTGACCGTTACATCTTTGGCCTCAAACCCAAGGTGGCAAAGGAAGTGGAGTTACGCGACTTGACGGACTTCTCAAAGATCATTGAAGTGGCCCAAAAGGTGGATACCTTGGATTTCAAGCACTCCGTGCCTTCATCTTCACGGGTACCGACGACGCGGGTGTACGCAGCCCCTTCCACATCCGAATCTGGACCCACACCCATGGAAATCGGAGTTATTAAAAGGGACCCCGCGGCTGCCCGGAAGAGTGGAAGACCCTCCAATGACACTTATGATGCAAGAAACCAGCAAGGAGTGAAAGCAAGACTCTCCCCGGCTGAAAAAGAAGCTCTCATGACGGCTGGACTATGCTTCTATTGCAAGGAAAAGGGCCATCGTGCACTTTCATGCCCCAAAAAGTTGTCAAAAAACGGACAGCGCCGGTAGGCCAGGAGCCTACCACCCCAAGACCCACTTCACGAGAAGGCAACACGCCAAGTGAGGTGGAGACCCCCGTTGAAGACGACGTTCCAGCCCCAATGAGTTTGAGAGGTTACCTTGGAGGAGAGAAGGTCCACATCTTGGTGGATAGCGGAGCTCAAGGCAACTTCATTGCTGCAGATTTTGCCACCAAGCACGGTATTACTATGCGAACTCTTGACCACGACGAGGAGATTATGATGCCCGATGGATTCTCCTATACTACCCCTTCCAAGAAGACGTACCCCTTGGCACTCTCTATCAAGTCCTTCAAGGATAGAGTAGTGTTCTCCCCCATGCAATTGGGCAAGTACGACGTCATCCTAGGGACGCCTTGGTTGACCAAGCACAACCCCCAAGTTGATTGGAGGACCGGTACTATCAAGATCAAGAATGACATCACTTCAAGAATCTGTATTTTGCGCGCAATCCAGAATATCCAGACCCAAGACATCCAGAAGCCGGCACACGAGATACTATTGTCCGCCCTCCAACTCAAGAGACTTGTGAGGAAGGGACACGAGCTTCTTTTGGCCTTGATCACGCCAAAAGACATCAAGAAAGACATCGAGAGTCAAGAAGGCAGCCCCGTTCCCAAGGAGATACAAGAAGTCTTTGAGGACTACAAAGAAGTGTTCTCCCCGGAATTGCCCAAGGGCCTACCCCCCAAAAGATTCGTAGACCACAAGATAGAGTTGGAGCCCGGAAGCAAGCCCATCTCTCGGCCTACGTTCAAAATGTCATACACGGAGCTAGACGAAGTCAAGAAGCAAATCAAGGAGCTACTGGAGCATGGCTTCATTCGACCTAGCAAGTCGCCATTTGGAGCCCCGGTGCTATTTGTCAAGAAGAAAGATGGTACCTTGAGGATGTGTGTGGACTATCGCGCCCTCAACAAGATCACCATCAAGAATCGATACCCGCTGCCGCGCATGGATGAGCTCATGGACCGGCTGGTTGGAGCCAAGTACTTCACGAAGATTGACTTACGGAGCGGCTACCACCAGATTCGCATCGCAGAACCGGACATAGAGAAGACGGCATTCAGGACAAGATATGGACATTTTGAGTTCATGGTCCTGCCATTTGGACTCACCAACGCGCCAGCAACTTTCATGACTATGATGAACACCATATTTCAGCCCATGTTGGACAGATTTGTGGTGGTATTCATCGATGACATCCTTATCTACAGCAAGACCCTTGAAGAGCATGCGAGACACTTGAAAGAAGTCCTTGAAGTATTGAAGCAAAACAAGCTGTTTGCGAAGGAGTCAAAATGCGAGTTTGCCAAACAAGAAGTGGAGTTCCTAGGTCTCCACGTGACTGCTGATGGCATCAAGATAGACCCCAAGAAGACCACGGTGGTGGAGGAATGGCCAACCCCCACGACCAAGAAAGAACTCCAGTCATTCTTGGGATTTGCCAATTGGTACAGAAAATTCATCCAAGGCTTCTCGCACATAGCAGCCCCCCTGACAGATCTACTCAAGAAGGACAGGCTATATACATGGACCGAGAAAGAGGAAGAGGCATTTCAAGAGTTAAAGCGAAGATTGACCACATCCCCGGTGCTCACATTCCCAAGTCCAAACCCAGATTGGCCCTTCCACGTCATCACCGATGCATCATCCTATGCAATAGGAGCAATCCTCCTTCAAGACCAAGGCAAGGGACTGCAGCCCATCGCCTACGAGTCAAGGAAGATAAATCCAGCCGAGCAAAATTATACAACCACGGAGCGAGAGGCATTGGCGATTGTACATGCCTTGAAGGTTTGGCGCTGCTACGTTGAAGGACGCAAAGTACTGGTCACCACGGACCACGAGGCATAAAAGCACCTCCAGACGAAGTCGTATCTCTCAAGGAGACAAGCAAGATGGAGCGGATACTTGCAACAATACAACACCACGATTCACTACCAGCCCGGCAAGACAAACCCGGCAGACCTCCTCTCAAGACTGCTATTAAACGCCGTGATGACATCCCTGAAGACAGATCTCGAAGCTCGATTTTCAGCCGCCTATGAAAGAGAGCCTTACTACAAGAACAAAGAAGCAGCCTTGGACCCATACAAGAAGCAAGAAGGCAATTATTGGGTGAGGCAAGATACGGGCCAGAGATGTGTTCGTAATGACTTAGACCTGCGGCTCTTGCTTCTACGAGAAGCACACGACAACCCTCTTGGAGGACACTTTGGAATCCTAAGGACCACGGGCGTTCTAGCTAGGACTTATTGTTGGCCAGGCATGTCTAAGCAAGTCAAGGAGTACTGCAGGAGCTGTGACACATGCCAAAGAATCAAGCCATCATCGCAAAAGGCGGGAGGACTCCTCCAACCACTACCAATCCCGGAAAGACAATGGACGGACATCTCAATGGACCTTATCGTGGACTTGCCCGTGACACCTCGAGGCCATAATGCAATACTCACGGCGGTGGACAGACTTACCAAGATGGCTCATTTTATTCCCACGACGACTAAGGCTACACCACCACAACTTGCAAGGCTCATCTTTGACAACATCTTCCGACTCCATGGACTACCATCAAGAATTGTGTCAGATAGAGATCCAAGATTCACAAGCCATTTCTGGAAAAATCTCTTCCAGCACTTAGGTACATCGCTGGATATGTCTACTGCCTACCACCCACAATCAGATGGGCAAACCGAGCGTATGAATCGTACCCTAAAGACCTCTCTAAAGGCCTACGTGTCTACCCTCGAGCAATACTGGGACATGTACTTGACTCCCCTCGAGTTTGCCTACAACAACACTACGCAGGCCTCTACCCAAGAGTCCCCATTCTTCCTCAACTATGGCTTCCATCCGACCACGCCACTGAGCTTCACGGCTGGCCATGATGAAGTACCTGCAGCCACAGATTTTATGGAGACATTAGAAGCAGCCCTTACAGCAGCGAAGAAAGCTCTACAACACGCGCAAGATGCTCAAGCAAGAGTGGCGAACAGATCCAGAAGAGAAATTACGTACAGAGTGGGTGACAACGTGTTACTATCATCCAAGAATATTTCCCTGAACAACAGGCCTACCGGCAGCAAGTTCTCTTCCAAGTATTTGGGACTGTTCAAGATTATCCAGCAAGTCAATCCCGTTGCTTTCAAGCTAGAACTTCCCCAGACTATGCACATCGACCCCGTATTCCACGCTTCCCTCTTCAAGCCATATGTGCAACCCGACAACAAGTTCCCAGGACGTGTGACAACCCCACCAGCCCCAACAATAGTGGATGATCATTTGGAGTACGAAGTGGAAGACATAGTGGCTATGAGAAATTTCAGGAGACAGCAGCAATACTTGATCAAGTGGAAAGGATATCCAGATTCGGAGAATAGTTGGGTGGCGGCGCACTACCTTGACAAAGTTCAACGAAAGTTGAAGCGCTTCCATGCCGCCAACCCCCATCTTGGACCAGCCCCAAGTCTCTCTACTAGAAGCCCGAAGACTTCAGGGAGGCAGCCTGCCACCATCAAGAAGCAGCAAAAGACCCCTTGGAGGCAGCCTGCAAGAACAAGAAAGACGAAAAATTGACGTTAGACACTCTTCTCTTCTCGCAGTTTCTGGACAGAAAACTAAAACTGCTATTGGTGATAGTTCTCTGCGTGATAAATTCTGAAAATATACCTGGCTGTAGTCCATAAGTAGCCGATCATTTAGAGTCCAAGTTTTCTCAATAAGGAGCACTGGTGAGAGAGATATGATGCTCAAAGTAGAAGGGGGTCAGGCTGCTGGCATTGTTAGGGCAGATTATGCCTTCTGACATTGTGCCCTTCCCTGAACTTGGAATGCTCTGAAACTCAAGACTCTGGTAGAACATCTTACAGCGCCCAATTTGAGACTAAAATCGCAGAATTTGGAGAAGTATAGAAGGACTTATGATTCTCAGAAGTTTCTGCACAGATTTGGAGAAGTACCTACTCTCTCAGCTCTCAATGACACTCCAAAAATTAGAATGCTCTCAAATTTGGTGACCCGGTAGAGGTCTCCAACGCGGTCTGTCTGGCACTTGAAATTTTAGATGTGGAGCAGTTCTGTGGACGCTATGAAGTTTTGAATTCGTGGCAAATTCTGGGCCAACTTGTACGATTTTCTTTATCATCAAGGAGTAGGCTAGCCAATAAGGTCACACCACGCACGACCTTGCCTAGTCTACCTTACATGTGTAGCACCTGACTTGGCGCCTTGGACTAATCCTCTTCACATGTGTGGCATCTGACTTGAAGATGTTGACTAGTCTGCTCCACATGTGTAAGACCTGACTTGACACGCCGAGACGTCGCTTTTTCTGGCGAGGGGGTGATGTAGTGATTTGAGTTATTATATATTAGTTTGCATATATTTTAATGTTTTCAAATATATTTGGAGTAGTATTTTGTTGATTCAAGTGTGAAATAGGTACTCTAGTGACTTGGTTAATGTCCTTTGAACCTTCTAAGGCATTTTTGAAGTTAGAGGAAAGACCTAGAAGAACTCCACGTGGCAAAAGTCAAATGTGCCATGTTTAGGTCAAAAGGACATGTGTACATTATTCTAGAAAGAGGTGGCAAATTTTGGGATGTGTTGGGTGCCAACACATCAACATACACCTCCTAGAAATTACTTATTTAGCAAGTATATAAACAAGAGCTGGAACATAGAAAGACATTCCAGAATCACTCTTGTACTTGCCAAAATCCAGAAATATATTAACTTTCAAGAAGCCATCTCTCTTTCAAGAAGCTACCACTTGTGCTCAAAGATCCTTGTCTTGAATAGATAAAGTATTCTGTTGTACTAAGTACTTTATCTGTCTGTTTCACTACAACCGGTGGCATTCCAAAGCACAATGAATGACGTGTTTAGACCGTACTTGGGTAAGTTCGTCCAGGTTTACCTCGAAGATATCCTTGTCTATTCAAAGTCAAAGGCCGAGCATTACAAGCACCTCGAGTTGGTGTTGCAAATCCTCCGTGAGCAACAGCTGTACGCTAAGCTCAAAAAGTGTTCCTTCCTAAAAGATGAACTGTTGTACCTTGGACATATAGTGGGTTCAAAAGGGGTGCGCCCTGACCCAGCCAAGATCGCGTGTGTCACGGATTGGCCAATCCCAAAAGATGTACATACCGTCCGTTCATTCCTTGGGTTTGCAAATTACTTTTGTAAGTTCATGCAAGGCTATTCAGTGATGGCAGCGCCACTCACTGCTTTGACCAGGAAAGATGTGCCGATCATTTGGAATGAAATCACCCAACTTGCGTTTGAGCACATTTCGTATGCCCTCACTCATGCGCCAGTTCTCTCATTAGCCGATCTCGACTTGCCTTACGAGGTAGTGGCGGATGCGTGTGGTGTTGGGATGGGGGTTATCCTATTGCAGGCAGGCAAGCCTATCAATTTTGAGAGTCAAAAGTTGACCCCTGCCAAACAAAATTACTCTACAACAGTGCAGGAGCTCTGGACAGTCATACATGCTTTGAAAATTTGGCGATATTATTTGGAAGGCTGCAAGGGTTTGACAGTGGTTACGGATCACTGCTCAAATACCTTCTTTCAAAATTCAGCCAACGCTGTCAAGGCGACAGACAAGATGGTCTGAGTTCTTACAACGATTCCACTTTAACTGGGCGTATCGCCCTGGTCGCAACAATGTTGCGGACCCTCTAAGTCGAATTCCTCAGCGTAACTTGCTGCTGGGACCGTTACGGGCGTCCTCAGCGTAACTTGCTGCTGGGACCGTTACGGGCGTTAAAGAACAAAATGGTCAGGCTTCGAGGGCAGCCACTCTTGATTCTGCTGTGCCCCCCCAGACGTCCGACGCACAACCGCCTGGTGACGCGGGCACACCCTGTTTGGATAGCGCGCATAACTCGGAATCACTTGACCTGCATCAACTGTTTCACGAGGGCTATCTTAAAGATCCGTTTTTCCTTGATCTCCAGGGTACTGGCTTGAACGGTGTAGCCGTAACGATGGACAGTATGGACAAAAGGAATGACCGCTCAAACTATACATTTGAGCAGGGTTTTTGGTGTCACAATTGGCGCATTGTGGTCCCAAAAGGCCAAGTAAGAAATGTGCTACTACGGGAAGCGCATGACTCTCCTTACTCGGGTCATCATGGTATTACCAGTCAAGCGTTGCACCGAGAGTACACGTGGCCGTCCCTCAAGGTTGATGTTGCTGAGTACATCACCAACTGTGCGACTTGTCAGAGGAACAAGCCGAGCAATTCGTTGCCGGCTGGGAAGTTGCATCCCTTGGAACTTGCGGGTGCCCCGTGGGAAAGCATTAGCCTCGACTTTGTCGTTGAATTGCCGACCACCAAAAGGGGACACAATGGGGTGTTGACAATCGTCGATTGTTTCACTAAGATGGTTCACTTTGTGGCCACTAAACCATCGCTTGATGCCATTGAGACCGCTCGTCTCTTCATGGATCACGTGTTCAAGTTACGTGGTATGCCGAAAGAGATCATAATTGATTGTGATAGTAGATTTGCGAGTCACTTCTGGCAGGAAGTTTGCTCGCATTTCGGCACGAAATTAAGATGTCGACCAGCTTTCATCCTCAGACCGATGGCCACACAGAGCGCTTGAAACGCGTTCTGCAGCAATTCCTTAGGCATTATGTGAATCCTCGCCATGACAACTGGGATACCCTCCTTTCAGTTGCAGAATTTGCAGTTAATATTGCTTATTAGGAACGTGTTAAGGAAACTTCATTTTTTATTAACTATGGGCGACATCCGCACACTCCCCTGACACACGTCGTTCAAGGTCAGACGGGGATGTCAACCATGAGAGTGCCAAGTACACGCCTATTTGTCCATTCTCTTCAGGAGGTGCTAAAAAACGCGAAGCTGGATTTAGCCGCTGCTCGAGATCAACAGAAAACGTTTGCTGACACACGCAGGACTGAATTAAGTTTTCAAGTTGGCAATAAAGTACTTTTGCAAACTAAAAACCTCCAACTCAAGCACCCAGGAAAGCGCAAGCTTCTGCCTTGCTGGGTAGGCCCTTTTATCATTATCGCAATGGTTGGCCCTGTTGCATACCGACTGGATTTGCCTAAATCCATGGGGCGAACGCATCCTGTGTTCCATGTCAGTTTACTGAAGCTGTTTAGGTCCGATGGCCGCTATCAGCCACAAGCACCGGATTTGGAACTCAAACAAGATGACATAAGCCTGGGATGTAGAGGAGGTCATTAGACACCCCTACACCCGTCATAAGCCTACGCGCGTGGAACTTTTGATTAAGTGGCTCGATTACAATTCCAATTGGAATCCGTATGAACCGCAGGACGAAATCCTATATAATTGTAGCGACCTGGTTCAACAGTATTGGTTACGATGGGCTAAAGCTCAGCAACTCTGTACCACGGTAGGTGTGCTCATTATAACTACCGGTTCATGTTGAATTAATGTGTACGCGACCGCGCGAGCAATCGCGACTTTTCAGAAAGTCGCGCGAACGCGAAAACGCCCGTTTGGCGTATAACGGTTTTTCGGAAACCGTCGAAAAGTCTCCTAAAGGTCAAACGGCGCGCTAGGAGCATTCGGCCGAATTGGTTATGTCCAATTCAACCATCATTCGTTGAACATGAACCAGTGCCCTAGGTGGTGACTCGAAGCACTCCAGTGCCTCACGTTGTGCAAGTATATATACTTGCAAGAGTCATTGTGAGTGCAACTCTCACAAGCAGAAATTCTATTAGTTTTCATTTTTGCTTTCACAAGGATTGTGCATTTTCTCGAAGTTATCGTTCTTTCTTTTTGCTAATATCCTTGAATACCAAGCAAAGATCCTCGTGGAAAGCAGAAACGTTACATACCTCCACTGCTGTGGCTGTCTTCAAGGAGCTCTTGCAGATTACTTGCTGCTCTGAACAGGGCCTCCTCTTGCCCCCGAGGCATGAGCACACCAGGCTGCCCTACCTCTGAACTCGACCTCCAGGATGACGCCAGCTGACTCTGCCAATGAAGTCAAGCACGCTGAGCTTTCTAGTGGGGCAGGGAGCTGCTCCTGATGGAGCTTCCCCGGCAGCTCTGCCTGGCAGCTGGGTTGTGGTGGTGGGAGGAGGGAGGAGAGAGGGGGGGGGTCACAAAACTCCTTCCCAACTTTGTGCTACCAGCAATTGCCAGGTGACGCCCCTCTGGTGCATGGCGGTTGATATTAGTCTGCAGATCAGGCAGGAACTTGATGGCCAGCTGACGCTGTTGACGTGGAGGCTTTGCCCAGAGTCTCCCCCCGCCACGAACTGCTACTTGTAGCTCTGGGACTGACTGGTCACGTCTGGCCCTCTACAACGCATAACGTCGCACAATGTCCTGTATGCTGCCGGCGATGCACATGCGCTCCGCATGCGGCTCCTTCAGCCCTGCACGCATGCATGCGCGCCTGCTATCCTTCAGCTCTGCTGGTGAAATGAATTGACTTACCAAATAGGCGATTAACAATTAATAAAGATCTTTATATCAGCAAGTAATCTCTATGGTATTTCTCGTTAACTAGTTTAACGGCAAAGGACAACACACTAGCAGTGAATAATACTCGTCAGTCAAATGCGAGTAAACTAGCATCAATAATGCAAATCAATAAACTCATACATAAGCAAGGTTAGAAGACAGTGCGTATCAATGGCTTCTCGCCTTGGATTCAGATCTCTCTCAGTAAGCTGTACAAGAGAGTTGGCCTCGTTTCCGAATGCCGAACTCGAGAGCAATGCCTAGCATATGTACATGGAATGAGTTTACTGTTCAACGGTCAGTGCGATGGCACCGCCTACCCGGGAGTTAACCACGTTGGTAGAACCTCGGTTAACCAAATCCACCGCCATCTCCCATCATCCCGAATCGCCATCCATCATAGGGATGTCATCTGGCCATTCATCTAGCATACCACACTTAGATGCATATCGAGGCAATTTGCTGCTACCGAGTACGGAAGTCAGCTGGCTGTCAAAGAATGTGTCAGCAAGCTGACTTAAGGTGACCTCAGCCTGCTACTTCCGGCCTGAGTCATTAAATTGATATTAAGTATAAAGTCCAGCAGACTGATTGTTAACTAGAGTTCAGCAGGCTGAACTTGTTTAACTATGTTATTTAAATGACTATCATGTCAACCAATATACTGATTCATTACAGGTGCGCATTGTCGGCATAAGTAACACACAATAGACAAGCAGGCTTTGCTGCAATGAAGTCTATAATACAAATGGCTTTATAGCCAAAAAGGGAGTCAAGGGTCAAATGTTTTAATTAAGGGAAGTGTACTCTCCAGAGTGAGCACCTCAAGACTGTAATCTGGTAGGAAAACAACTAATGAAGTATGGCCCAAAAGATCACTGGAAGCACATCATGATCTTCAGAGTAGTCCTATGGCAAGGGCTTAAGCTGTGACTTTGCTCACCACTTGTGAAGTTCTTCAAGTGACTGGAAGCCTGGAGGGCTTGCTCTTCACAAGAGAGTAACTCAGTGGTGCTGAAAACACAAGAGATTAAAGTATGAACTTTACTGATAATCTCTGTTACTTAAACCTGGCATAATGGACTTCTAAAAGATGTCTCCTCCAGGGACATCTCTAGTATTTATACTCCTGGAAATCCGGCGGGGTATGCGGCGGATCCAATGCATGTAGTCATTCTAGGAGGCTCTCCTATGTCCACTAATGTGTACAAGGCGTGTACTAGCACTTCTATAGGCCAAGCATAACTCAAATCAATCAAAGCAAGGTGCGTAGGATATGCTACGTGTCCCTCATTGGCCGAGCTTACCTTGGGTGATTCTACCTAGATAGCGCCTCAAAAGTGGATCTGGAAATTGAGGAAGCTTCCTCTAGGAGTAGGTGATGCAGTCACCAAGTTATAGCCTCAATGATGCACATATACTATGGAAATGCAAAGCTTATGTAGGCTAAGGGGCTCGCGGATTTGTGCGCACAAGCTAGGGGTTTTAGGGGGTCACGAATAGGCAAGAATGTGTCCCTTGTGCACATTGAAACACAAATTGCCCTTTGGTGAGGATCCGCTAGGGGCCGGTAGGTGACGCGGACTAGATCGCTCATATCTCGCTCGATACTTGACCAAATGACGCGAACCCGGTGCCATTCGGAAGGTGACTCGACGCGCTACACTTTGGTGACTTGGAAATTGAGAAAAGGTCAACGTATGGATGCGTAAAGTCTATGCAAAGTCGGCCTTCCTAGGTTGATGGTTCACACATGTGGAGCTCGGTTTCGTGCGGCAACCTCGACTCAATGAATCATGACAGCTGTCGTGCGTTAAGAGATCGGGTGCGCATTGTCGGCATAAGCAACACACAATAGACAAGCAGGCTTTGCTGGAATGAAGTCTATAATACAAATGGCTTTGTAGCCAAAAAGGAAGTCAAGGGTCAAATGTTTTAATTCCCCCCCCAGCTCTCAGCATCAAGCTGATGGGCTGTGATTGCTGCCTAAGGCCAACTCAGAGCAGCCACTGCAAAACCAGTCTCCTGCGGGCACGCGGGCCAGCGGAGGGTCGAGGCAGCTGGTGTGGAAGCCAAGGTTACAGCTGTCGCAGAGCAGCATCTTGGCCTCCTGGCCAGTGCTGTGACAGATCTGGCACGCCCAGTCCTGGGGCGGCCGCGCATCGCGGGGACGAACCTGTAAGTCAAGGTTAGGAAGGTGGCACGGCCCACAGTTCTTCGTGTGGTCCTTGTGAAGACGGCCATCTGCGCCTTCCAGCTCCAGAACTCCTGACGCCAAGGCACGCTTGACGCGCAGGATGACCGGCGAGCTGCTGGTGTCGAGGGTGTTTTTCGTCTGGCGTCGCAGGTACACAAAGTCACTTGCCGAAAACTGCAACACCCGCGGATGATAGGCTCCTCCACGAGTCATGGTGTACCTCAGTGTGTCGCGATGTTGTGCAATGCTGAGGTTATCCATGGCCATGGGCATCAGGCGCCGAAAGAGCTGAGCACGCTGCCCGATAAGAGCGCTCCATGTCTCGGGACTGTCCAAGTCCAAGACGTTCTCGGCCACATTCCTGGCTGTTGCTGGCAGGATGGGCTGTCGGCCGTAGAGAAGGAAGTAGGGAGAGTGAGAGGCCAGGGAGGCCTGCTTACTGAACCTGTACCCCATCGCCAGCCATGGGAGGGCGTTCCAAGTGGTTACGGTCGTGGGCAAGGCAGTACTTCCGCAACCCTAGCTTGACGGTCTGCACCATGCGCTCGGCGAGGCCGTCCGCCTGAGGATGATTGCGGGAGGTGGTGCGGTGGTCGATCATTGAGCGCTCCAGCAGCTTCTAAAAATTGCCCTGGAACTCCTTGCCCTGGTTGGTCAGCACCTCAGCGCAGCCGCCAAAACGGCTAAGGACCTGATTGATGAAGGCCTGGGCGATCCCCTCGCTGGCCTTGCTGGGCAAGGGCACGAGCTCGATCCACTTGGACATGTGCTCAATCATCACCAAGACGTAGAGGTTGCCCTGGCAAGACTTGGGTAGCTCCTCAGCCAAGTCAAGCGACCACCTGTAGAACAGCCCCTGAATAGGAAGGGGGTTGAGGGCAACGGTGCGCGCTGTGAAGCTCGAGCGCACACGGTCGCAGAGAGTGCAGCCGCTGACGACAGTGGCGACGACCTCAGTCATGCCGTGCCACCAGTACTCGGCCTGAAGAAGACTGAGGGTGCGCTTGACACCGAAGTTCCCGAGGGACTCGTGCACTCGGCGCACCAGCTGACTGCGTATGGCAGGCTCAGGGACCACCAGGACGGAGCCGTCTGCCATCACGCGCCGCACGTGTCCCTCCATGAAAATGAAGTCGCGGCTGCGCCTGAGGATGCGGTCGCGCTCGCGTGCGCTGGCATCAGGTGCCATCTCCTTGGCCGTGACGTACTGCAGCACTGGGGGCGTCGTCCCACACGTCCTCGGGACCGCGCTGCCAGCTGTCCTGATCCTCTGCCGCTGCCAGGGCCAATCGCCGCGTGGTGACGGTGACAATGTCCAGGCTAGTGAGCCCTGCGGGTCGCACATCGCTGTCCACGGTGAAGGCCAGGAAGGCCGCCGCGTGCCAGGCCACCGGCTCATCCTCATCGTGGCGGGCCACAGTGAGATCCCTCGAGGAGGGTAGCGGGTTACGGCTGAGACCGTCAACGTCCAGTTTGGTCGAGCCTGGACGATGGTGCACGTTGAAGGTGTACTCCTGCAAGATAAGCGCCCACCGTGCGTACTTGCCGGTCAAGCGCTCCGACGTCATGAGCCACTTAAGTGACTGATTATCGGTGACCAGGCGGAAGTGCGTGCCGTAGAGATAGTGCCTGAAGTGTACGATCGCCCAGACCGCTGCCAGGCGCTCCCCCTCGTAGGAGCCGTAGTTGCCTTCCGCGTGGTTGTTGCTGCGGCTGGCGTAGGCCACCACATGCTCGAAGCCGTGATGCTCCTGCACCAGCACAGCGCCCAGTCCTGCCTGCGACCACTCGGTGTGGAGGATGAAGGGCTTCGCGTAGTCAGGACGCCGAAGCACAGGAGCGCTCACCAGCAGCTCCTTGAGCTTATCGAATGCCGCCTGCTGCTCTGGTCCCCACACGTAGGCAACGCCCTTGCGGAGCAAGTCGTTGAGCGGCTTGGCTAGCTCGCTGAACCCTGGAACAAAGCGGCGGTAGTAGTTGGCGATGCCGAGGAAGGCCCGCAGCTGCGAGAGATCTGTAGGAGGTGGGATGCCTGTGATGGCCGAGATCTTCGCCAGCTGGGGTGCCAAGCCGCTGGAGGAGAGCAGGTGGCCAAGGTACTCCACCTCGCGGGTCCCAAAAGTGCACTTGCCTGGATGGCACTTGAGCCCAGCGGCCTCCAAGCGGTCCAAGACAGCAGTGATGTGCGCCACGTGCTCCTCAAACGTCTGACTGAAGACGAGCACGTCATTGATGTTGCATCGGGCAAAGGACAGCCAGGCCAGCTCCTTGTCCATCACCCTCTCAAAGGTAGCTGGCGCGTTCTTCAACCCAAACAGCATCACCACCCACTCGTAGAGCCGCTGTGCTCCTCAGAACGCCGTCTTATGCTGGTCCTCCTCGGCGATGGGAATCTGGTTGAAGCCCTGACGCAAATCCAGCACTGAGAACCAAGTGCACGTGCCAATGTCGTCAAAGATCTCGTCAGGCGTCGGCATCAGGTATCTGTCCTGCTCGGTGACCTCGTTCAGCCTACGATAGTCACCGCACATCCTCTTCTCGGACCAGTTGCCCGAGGCATCCTTCTTGGCTGGCATGACCGTGGGTGCGGCATAGCGTGAGGAGGACTCCCGAATGAGCCGGCTGTCCTCCAGCTTGCCTGTCTGCACGTTGATCAAGCCATCCTCGAAGTGGCTGTAGCGATAACGCTTCAGGAAAATGGGCTCCTGCGTCGTGAGAGTAATCCGCATGGGGTCCCCCCTGTAGCGCCCTAGATTGTGCATGCCGCTGGCAAAGCTGGTGCTGCGCCTTCCGTCCAGCAGTGTCGTCAACTGTGCAGCCTGTGCCTTGGTGAGTGTCCCCCCCAGCTTCCATGTCGGTGGAGCTGGTGGCGTCGCCTAGCTTGCAGCTGGAGTCTCTTGTCTTGCCGCTGGGGTAGACTGTGGGACTGCAGGTGTCACCTGCCCTGCAGCGGTTGGCGCTCGGCCTGCCGCGGGTACCTGCTCCGTGGCAGCTGCGGCCAGCTGCCTGTTGGCACCGGCTGCCTGCGAGTGAGGAAAAAGAAAAGGTGACCGGGACTCCCTGGGTCGCTGTGAGGACTCCTCTCTCCGCCGGCCCCCCCCCAGCGAACCAAAGTCCTCCCTGCGCGGTGGTGGGGAGGGTGCGCGCGCGCGCATTGTCGGTACAGGACCTGCGCGCTGAGGATGCCATGTCGTGCCAGGCGGGGCCGGGTGGTCATCGTTGGCGGAGTCATCGTCCATATCATCGGCAGGCCGAGGCAGCTCGGGATGCCGCACTGCGGCGTAGAGAGGTGCCAAGGCTTGCGTCTGCAGCAGAAGCCACGTGAGGACGTTTGCGTTGATCGCCTGCCCCAAAAGGCGAATGCGGTTCACCTCATTGAGACCGTCCACCTGTGTGAGATGCGGCGGGAAGCCCATGGCACGCTCCATCTCCGCAGGGCGCGGCCTGTCAAACATGCCAGTCTCCAAGTCGATGACCATCCCGCGCTGATCTCCGACGAAGGCGTCGCTGTTGTAGCGGCTGACAAAAGTCGGCAGCGCGCGAGTGACGTCATGCAGGACCTCACACTTCGCCATGGAGGGGTGCGATAGTGCAGTCACCCGCTGGGCCAGACGAAGGGCATCAAGGATGGAGTCGACGGTGCGTGGGTGACGTGGATGAGAGGCGGCCAACGCCTCAAGAGTACCTGGCATCGCCAGGTTCGTGAAGTAGGCGCGGACGCGGTGCGCGAAGGAACCAATCTGGGCAGCGTCGATGTCGGCCTCGTGGCCGACGTAGCTGCTGCAAAGAGCGAAGTCGGCGCTAACCTTGGGTCGGCGATCGTGGCGCGCGGCCACGTTCTCCAGGACCCACGCGAGTGTGTGTGGCGGCTGGCGATCCTCAACAATGTTGAGGACGCGGAGCAAGTGCCAGAAGAGGGCCGTGCGGGGATCGTTGAGCGCCCTGCCACGCCCGGCTCTGGAGAAGCCCTAGCACTCCCAACCGGCAATGACGAGGTCAATGGGCCCAAGTCGGGTGACATGCTTGACGGTGATGTCGCGGATGTCCATGGGCCAGTCTGTCTGAGCGCGGCGGAATGCGTGCGCGGGAAGGAGGTCAGGGACCGCTCGTGACCCAACGCCATCTGCCGACATGCCACCTGCTGGGCCTCAGGATCGGGATCGACGTAGACGTAGCGGCGCACCGGGATGCCGGCTTGTAAGGTCGCGAGTTACCCGGTGGCGATGCCGGCAAAGAGCTCGACGAGGACGATGCCGCCGGGCCGCTCGTCTAGAGCGTCTGCGCAGATAGGAGTCGAAAGTGGGCGACACCCCACTGCGGGGGTGCTGGGCTGAGCGGGCGGCGGGAAGGTACGCTCGGCGCTGTGCTGATGTGGCGCCATGCGGAGGGCGGCCACAGCACGGTCTGCGTAGTCACGCGTAAGGTTGGGGATGCGGTCAGTGAGCGGCTGCGGTCGCTCCCCCCGTGCGTGGTCCTGGTAGGTGCGCCACCGCAGGCGCGCATCCTGCAGGGCTGTGGGAGAGACAGCGCGGGCCTGACGTCGGGCCGAGGCCACGCACAGCTGCTGCCACCCGTCGCGGTGGGCGCGGTCAGTCTGGTGCGAGGCCGCGTGGGCCAGCTGGTCGAGAACGGGACGATAGGGGTGTGGGTTGAAATAGGCCCTCTGGCGTGCGCGCATGTCTGCAGAGGGGACGGAGCACTCGGGGCTGTCGACCTCCTGCGGGGACCAAACTAATCGGCGAGGGGCCAGCTGGACTCGCGGCCGGGGCTGCCCTCGTGGGACGGGCGCGTCTCGGGGATGCCGAAGACTAGACATGAGCCGTGTGCGTGCGGCGGCCGTAAATGGGTGTCGACTGGGCGGCCTGCTGGCGGTGCGGGCCACCTTGGAAGGAGGTGACCCGAAGGGACCGTCGCCAGCGATGTGGCTGCGAGGGACGCTGGCGCGCGGAGTTGTAGGGGCCAGCATCACGAAATGCGCCTCGGAAGAAGACTGAGCGTCGTCGCCAGCTGAGAGGGGTCGGAAGGGCGGAGTGCGGCGTCGGTCTTGAATGTCGTCGTATGGCGGCGTGTCCCTGCGGGCCCGCGTGTCGTTGTAAGAGGGTGTGCGGTCCCTGTCGTCGTAGGGCGACGTGACGGAGTGGGCTCACGTCTCGCGGAGGGGAGTCACCTCTCGCGTCTCGCAAAGGGGTGTGAGTGATCGGGAGGGGCTCGTCTCGCGGAGAGGAGTGGTCTCTCGAGCGGGTCCGATGGTCGGCCAAGTGCGATGTGCATAGGTCAGATGGGCGCAGATAGACGGGGTCGTGCGGTGTGGCTCGCGGACGCTGAGCCTGGGCGCTGGCTGCTGTATGCAGTGTGTGCAAGCGCTAGAGGAGGCCGCGGTAACCCGGCTCGTCGCAAACAAATGTGCGATGCGGCGACACTCGTGGCTCGTCGAGCAGTCGTGTGACACTGGTCGGCTGGGTCTAGTGCCGTCGGTGCGAGCCCTGCTTGGCCAGTTGTGAGTCATGGGCTGGCTGGGTGCGCTGAAGCCGGGCGGACCAGTAGGTGTGCGCTGCCTGCGTGCCGTAGGCGCAGCTGGCGGGGGCTTCTTGGGTGGCGCCGCGCTGAGGACCTTGACGGAAGCCTCTGGCAGTCGTTCCCACTGCGTCTCCTCCTCACTTTTGAGAGACTGGTAGTCGGATCTGCCAGGATAATCTGCCTGCCGCATGGCCTCGTCTTCGGATGCCGTGGGGCGAGGCCAGGTCTCGCCGGTCTGATGCGAGGCGTCGTGAGGGGGCGGCTGAGAGTCCATAGTGTACTGAATGGCCACGCCAACAGGGACGTCGTGGCGAACGCGGACGTCAGTCCTCGCGGACGGTTCGCCTCGAGAAGCTGAGACCCCCTGATGAGCCGTAGGCGCTGCGGCCGCACCGCGAGCAAGGGCGGCGGCAGCAATGGCTGTGCTGGCCATGGCGAGGGCCTCAGTGGCATCCTCCGCCATCTGCCGCATCATCGCGCTGTGGGCAGTGCAGATGCGGATCTGCTCCCTGGCCTGGGCTGCCAGGACATCCGCCTGCTGCTGCGGCGTGAGGTGGAGCTCGGCACTAGGTAGGTCCGGCTCCTCGTCCTGTGCCTCGAGCAGGTCCACCCCCACAGAGATCTCCTCGTCCTCGGGCCCGTCCTTATTGGTCTTGACCACTGGTCGGCCATCGTCCAGCCCCATGAAGCCATAAAGAGCGGACACTGCTGGGCGGCGATCGACAATGTCAAGGGGCAAGGATGCGGTGCGCGTCCCCCCTGTCCTCCAGTCAGGACGATAGAAGACGCGCTCTGCCCAGTTGTCGACCGCGACGCCAGTGGGAAAGAGCACGTCCTGCCCTAGGAGCACATTGAAGGACTTGGAAGGAGTGACGAGTGCGTGCCGATGGATGGTTGTCTCGTGTGCCGTGCCTGGGCGCAGAGTGAACAGTAGCGCCAACCTCGTGCGGCCGGCGACGGTCTCGGACGTGCCGGTGGCGGAGTTAATGCGCGTCGGTGAGTCCTCCAAGTCAGCGGAAGAGAATCCCAGCTGACGGAAGTAGCAAAGGCTGATGAGAACCGGCTGCGCGCCCGTGTCAAACATGATGCGCCGCGGCGCCTGGGTGTTGACGAGCACGATCCCCTGCAAATTATCCAAAAACGCGGCGTTAGGAGTGCTGATCATCCTGCGCTCATGCGCCGGGCGCGCGGGCGTGGATTGCACCGCGGTGGCGGCATCAGCCGTCGGCCTCCTGGCGGCGGTGCGCAGCGTGGCTCTGCGTGACTGGAGCATCAGCTGAGCGGCCTGCCTCGTTGCCTCCATAGAGACGCCGAGCTCTGCGAAGGAGACCGCCGGCATGCGGTGCAGTGCTAGAGAGATGACCTCGGCGCTGAGCTGCACCGTCGTCATAGGTGAAGCGAGCGCATGTGGCGTCGGCTCTGCTGAGGTTGTGGAGGGCTCTAGGATGCGGAAGGAACGGGGCAGCCGCGGTGCCTCCT
>WELA01012483.1:226116-254853 GCA_009602735.1 Mesotaenium endlicherianum
GCTGACAGCTGTCAGAGCGGTGCGCACAGGGCTAGCAGAGCTGCCTGTGCGGGCGCCTGCAGCTCTGGCAGCGGGCGCTACGTCGTAACGCGGACGTGCGCGGGGCTGCGGTGCTGCCGCTAAGCCTGATGGGTGCGCTGAAGCTGTGCATGCGCCAGCTGTCAGTGCCGTGGCGTAGGACGGTGAAACGGACGCGAGGAGTGCTCCGCATGCGTCATAGTTATCGACGTCGACGAGGCCACGGAGTCTAGGGATCTCTGCGTTGGCCTCCACGAGGGCGTCGCTGACGTCGTCGAAGCTGCAGTAGTCGGCTCCAAGCATCAATGCGGCGTCCGTCGTGGCCGTAGCTGCTGTCATCGCGGGGCGGCCACCCGTACGAGGGTTGCGTGCGCCTCGCTGTCCTGCTGAAGGCGTAGGGCCGTCGCGAGCGCGTCCGTTCTTGCCGTCGCGCTTCTTCTGCAGACAGACGATCTGCAGGTGGCCGGCCTTGCCACAATAGGTGCAGTCGCCGGGCTTGCCATTCTGCGCGAGAGTGCAGTTCAGGCGTGAGTGGCCCATCTTACCGCAGGACCAGCAGGGATCGCTCGTGGTGGCAGCCATGGAAATGCGGCCACGCATAGCTCCGCGCTGCTGCGTCTGTTGGGGCAGCTGAGAGCGCTGAGGCTGCTGCTGCTGCGACTGGGGCTGGCGGGCAGGCGTCGTGCGCGTCGTAGAAGACGGCAGCACTGAGGCCTCCTGGCGCACGCCCGTGGATGCTAAGCCCACACGATCGCTAATGTTGCTCCGTGCGGCGGCCAAGCTCTGCTTCTCAACGGAGAGGTAGGCCTGCTTCAGAGAATACTCTGAACCGTGGCGGTCGATGAGGGAGACTACGGCCCTCTCCCTCAGACGTGGCTCGTGGCTCGACGGCGCGCAAGAAGATCTCTGCGGCCTCCCGGTCAGTGACAGTGCCGACATCGCGGCGGAGGTGCACCAAGCGGCGGTACATCATGCGGATAGTCTCGTTCTTGCGTCGGAAGAAATGGTGCAGCTTGTACNGCACCTTCTCTTAAGTTGCAACCTAGAACTCTGTCTTCAAGATGTTCCAGAAGGCTTGCAGTGGATCAGCTAGCAGGGTTGCCACTGGTGGGTCACCCACAAGCTCAGTGCGCGTCCGGAGCTCGGCCTCCTTCTCACGGAAGGTGTCGCGGGCCTCGTGCAAGAGGTAGCGCATAAGCGTGTCAAAGACGTCGCGCTTAGTCAGCGTGGGTGTCTTGAGCTTTGCAGCCGCGAAGTTAGCCTGAAGCTCGGAGATGGTATCTTCCGAATCACAGGTGCCTGGCCTACCGCTGAAGCGGTAGGCAGACCTGTCAGTCCTGACCTCGTGGTCACCTGCCATGAGATACCAGAAATCGTAGTGAGTCCACTAGGGAGATGGCTCAGAAACAACTGCCGTGTGCTGGAGAGCAGGTTTTTCTTCTTCGGCGGGTTCAGTGATAGTGCTGAGATCTGAGTCTGAGGCTTCTCCACTAACCCCTTCGTAGTATGGCTGATAAGAAAGCCCACTACGAGTAGGCATACGCTGAAGGTTCTAACTGCTTGCAGGCAAAGAGAGATCTTTTAGAAGTAAGGGATGTGTACTCTCCAGAGTGAGCACCTCAAGACTGTAATCTGGTAGGAAAACAACTAATGAAGTATGGCCCAAAAGATCAGTGGAAGCACATCATGATCTTCAGAGTAGTCCTATGGCAAGGGCTTAAGCTGTGACTTCGCTCACAACTTGTGAATTCTTCAAGTGACTGGAAGCCTGGAGGGCTTGCTCTTCACAAGAGAGTAACTCAGTGGTCCTGAAAACACAAAGGATAAAAGTGTAAGCTTTACTGATAATCTCTGTTACTTACACCTGGGATAATGGACTTCTTAAAGATGTCTCTTCTAGGGACATCTCTAGTATTTTTACTCTTGGAAATTCGGCGGGGTATGCGGCGGATCCAATGCATGTAGTCATTCTATGAAATGAATCTTGCTTATTCAAGATTAATATATTTCATTTGAATATATAAGATCAGAGATAGGTGGAAGCGTGTGAAATCAGGGAGCGATCTTCGCCCTTATAAGATTCCGTTTACTCATCTACACCTCTTGAATCATTTACCGTAGTGTGCCATAGTTGCACACTACCACGAGGCACAAGTAAGAGGCGAGGTTAAGGACTTGAGCTTCTCCTTTAGAAACTCACGGCCTCTTGCCTACCAGGCATGCAAGCATGTATAGCACATTCACAACATCAGGGGACTGAATAGCAAAGGCGCTCTCATTCAGATGACCATAATGTAGCTCAAACACATCCCACTGACTTAGGTGCAAACCATGGAATCTGTCCGCTGTATGACCCCAAAATGTCAGAGGGCATAACTCTGTCAATACTACTCCAATTTGAGCCACCTTAACGGCAACGGATGCATCTTGACGAGACCTTTCCGAAAAGTCCTAGTTTGCTCCATTTGAAGCGCAAACGAAGCAGCCATGTTAATTCATGCGAAGGCTGGTCATTAGAACGAACCCAAAAAGTGCACACATCACTTGCAAATAAAAATCCGACTGTAAAGCCTACTGTCCAGAATGAGGGACCACGAGATCCCAGCCTGCTATGTACCTAGTGACCACCTGGTTGACCACGGCGCAAGGTGCGCCGTTTCGTGGGAAACCCGTTAAGTTGGGACCCAAGGATCTAGGTATAACGACCATATTAATTGGTCGGTTGACTGAAATCCTAACTGCTCAGTTGACTAACGACGGCTCCGCCCACCCAGGAGTTAACCACACTGGTAGGACATCGGTTTACCAAATCTCAGTCGACCTCCCGACTTGCAGTATACTACGGTCACATGTGCCAATTTTCAAATAACAATCTAAATGAATACGTCTATCCTCAGCGTACTGAAGCTAAGTATATTGACTAATATCAAGCGAGCTTACTGTATGTCAACCTACTGATATTATATCCTATACATAATTGATATATAAATCTCAGCAAACTACACTATGATACAAAAGTCATCCTGCTGACCTTTTCAACAAAGTCAGCAAACTACACTATGGTACAAAAGTCATCCTGCTGACCTTTTTGACAAAGTAAGTAAAACTCGCATTACATCAACATACATTCATTGAGATGAACTCGCACATGTGAGTATATAGACATAATTCTTATTTAGTGTTACATTCATATATGCAATTAATTAAATAAATAATGCACTGATTCATTACAATCTCCCTAATTTAAATTCTTGTCGCCTCGACAACAATCAGTATATGATACTTTTATTTAATAATACACTTCAGTCAACTAGGTGAAGCAAAGCAAGCAAACAAAACATGAGCGTGATATATTCACCTACCCGGTGCAAGTAAAAATCAATCACAACAAATTGTCATGCAAGCAACCATCTGACTTCACAATCATTAACTGAAGACATGCATGGACTTACCCCTACTCACAATAGTCCTTCCGGTTGAAAGAAATAATAAAGCACCTCACAACATGCACACCACACCCAAATCAAACAGCCTCCTTTCGAGGTCAAACAATGAAAGAATGTTATTAAAGCTCAGCGTACTGAACTAAGCCTTTTCTCCTTCTCTTGGTCTTCAACTCCTGCCGTGCTCCCACCTTGAAAGCTCCTCACAAGCAATTTCTTGTGACTTAGGTACCTGCTCAAAATTCAGCGTACTGAAGGAAAGGGAGACCAACTGGTTTGATGGCATTGAATGCCCTCACAAGATGAGTAGCATCAGGTTAATGAGCCCAATAAATTTTTAACCACATTTTAAGAACACTCTAAGTTCAAAGAAGCATATGGTTTTGAACAATATGCTGGTCACCTCAAGCAGTTCCCTGATGTGCCATGCATCATTGCTACCCAATCCAACTTATGGCAATGTACTTACTCAGTTAGTACGTACACTTGCTCCAACAATGTACTGCAACTCACAGTTTACACCAGTCAGTCACTGATGCTCCCGATATTAATGCAGTTTATACATAGGACGTGGCAGTGTATGACTCAGTTAGTACATACACTTGCTGGTGAGTATGCAGGTAAGCACAGCTTACTGAATACTCCTGATACACATCCCATCTCCCTCTCTCCAACTTAATAGCTGTCGACCCGACAGCTTTAATCACATAAGCACACCAAAAAGTGCGTACAACTCCGCATCATAGGAACCACACAGAGTGACAGTCACAGAGGATTGCGGAGGTATGAGTGGGTGGAGGAGAATCAACAACGGAATACCGAGAGAGGACACAAAGTGCATACACCCAAGTAAGCAAGAAAGAAAGTAAGTCCCCCCCCCCCAAAAAAATAGTCCATTTTTCAGGGTTAGAGCAACGCCCAAAGTGGCATAGGGAAGAGTGTACTGCCATTCAGACCCTCTCACCATAAAGCTCTATCCATGACTAACCCAATCTCAAGCCAGCGTATTACACCCCTCCATTTGGAAGTGTAGATAGCTTGCTACGAGATAAAGACGACTGGCCCCATTAGCAAGTTCCTCCTACACCAAAGAGTAGCTCAGTTAGCTGACACTACCTACGCATGCATACAATGACTCATACGAGTCATTTCTAGCAAGACATACGCCAAAATGACAACCACCAAATAGTGAGAGTCAACAATCCAAGTGAAAAAGGAACAGAAACAACCAAGTGTATCATAGTTCTGATGTTTCAGGATACTCCCTCTTCAGGCCTTACAGCCTGAAGTTGCCCAGAGGACAGGTGGGGAAGCGTCACGCGGCAGCGTTCAGCATGCCAACTCCTCGGCCTCTCTTGACCTGTATGTCACCATTGCTCCACACTCTGCTTGCTGGTCTCAGTCTGTCAAACAGACAACAAGCCAGTGTGTAAGTTGCCTTCCATGAGCTTAGCTACGCGTGGTAAACACCACACCCTAGCTGCATCAGTCTACTCAAGATCTGATGACTCCATCTTACATAGTTCCCGGGAGGGCGAGGCAAACATTGGGATCACATAGACTCAACCAATGACAATGGGTAAACTCAGTATAGCTCAAGACTAAGTTCCTCTCTAGAGGCACATACATGGCACCTATTGCAATTGCAGCAAGCACTTAGCAAGCCAATAACAACAGCGTGCATAAATCATGGGTAAGACGTTCGCACTGTAACCCCAAGCTAGCAAGAAGAATGTTTGTGCATCAGACTGAACAAGATCATTCAAGCCATGCATTGCGAGAACGTCTATGATGTCGATGGTCTCTTCTGTCTTTACTTAGGTGTGCATAGTGAATCTATTACAGCAGGGCCCATTTTACACCTGCTCTACGGTATGCTAACGGCGATCCACTATCTCTAGCATCCGGGATGCAAATTTCATGCACCTGACGCATATACAAATGCATCTTGCATGCTACCTAGCATGCGCCTCTAGCGAGCTCAGTTAGCTGCAAGGTCGGCAGAAACTTAGCACACTGCTAATATGCCCAGATCGTCCCTATGACGAAGACACAAACCTCCTTACACTTGACCAAGTGTACAAGTGGCATTCAAAGACAAATAGCCAACTGGACCAAGGCAAGTAGTCAAACCCCCTCTAGTATCCACGTTGACTTTCCTTACGTCAGTCAACACACCGTACAGACCTAAGTCTCGATATGCTCATCTATCTGAATATCTCGCTGGCTCCGACGAGCCACAATCCCACAGTAAGACATGTCACACACCAAGCATGGCAACACCAAGAGCTATTTCAGCTCAAGCACTCAAAGTACTCATTCATCGCAACTGCTCTCGGACACTTATCCTCTAATAAGTCATGCAAACTAAAGAGAGTTAATGGGAAGCTATTGCGTCCATAAATCCAAGCCCTTAAACCCTTCAACCACATTAGGTCAAATAATCCAGCAATTTGACTTAACCTAAGTCAGCAATCTCATAAGATCCGCATCCAAAAACCTCTGCACACTGACTAGACTTATCTTAAGCTTAAACCCCAAGCTCCTACGATCCCATCAAGCACCACAAAAGCACCGTCTCACACATAGCATTCAAGCACAAGGCACATACCCTGAACCTTCCAGCACACGTCAATGTGGCAAACGAGAGGAGCACACAATGTCACAGCCATGGTTGGGAAAAGAGGGTATCTATAGAATGCCATTGTTGCTGCTGAAGCCTCTTCTCATAGAAGTTGCGGCATGCTGAAGCTTGTGGACGACGTAGTGCACTTGGACCGTGGCGACGAAATCCTGTCGTAATCCATACTTGGAAACTTAAGTTAGTAAATCATGTGTGCACGCACTGTCTCATTTGCTCAACACATGCAGCCATACCCAACCTTCCTCAACCTAGCTACCACACATGCAATGAGAGAGGTACGTCTCTTGCAAAGCAACAAGCTTAAACCCAAAGCGATAGCACAACGGACTGACAAGTCCTCTAGCACCGCTGGAGTGCACACCCCTCTCTATACTAGCCGTGGATTGCATATAACAACACACAACAACTATGATCAAGTGAGGTAGATGAGTCATATCCAGCTTGCTATGATGCAACTCCCTTGAGGCTGCCCTTGATGCTTGCAGACACCTCGTCCATCAAGCCTCCACTTTAGGCTTCTCCATGCGTGGATCTATACACAAGAGGCTAGGAAAGTCAAGTTAGTATGCCGCATAGTACATTGAGCCCGGAGACACACTAGGTGAGCAAGTGGAAGGATCCTGGACAGGATGTGCAATGCACTACATCATACACTTCCCAAGCTCCACCTAGACTCATCATACCACATAAGTAAGCCTCCGACACCTACCTCATGAGACAAAGAAGACGAGCACGGATATTCAAAAAAGGACTTAGCTCCGATACCACTGAAATGAATCTTGCTTATTCAAGATTAATATATTTCATTTGAATATATAAGATCAGAGATAGGTGGAAGCGTGTGAAATCAGGGAGCGATCTTCGCCCTTATAAGAATTCCGTTTACTCATCTACACCTCTTGAATCACTTACCGTAGTGTGCCATAGTTGCACACTACCACGAGGCACAAGTAAGAGGCGAGCTTGAGGACTTGAGCTTCTCCTTTAGAAACTCACGGCCTCTTGCCTACCAGGCATGCAAGCATGTATAGCACATTCAAAACATTAGGGGACTGAATAGCAAAGGCGCTCTCATTCAGATGACCATAATGTAGCTCAAACACATCCCACTGACTTAGGTGCAAACCGTGGAATCTGTCCGCTGTGTGACCCCAAAATGTCAGAGGGCATAACTCTGTCCATACTACTCCAAATTGAGCAAACTCAACGGCAACAGATGCATCTTGACAAGACCTTTCTGAAACATCCTAGTTCGCTCCATTTGGAGCGCAAACAAAGCAGCCATGTGAATTTCCGTGAAGGCTGGTCATTAGAAGGAACCCAAAAAGTGCACACATCACTTGCAAATAAAAATCCGACTGTAAAGCCTACTGTCCAGAATGAGGGACCACGAGATCCCAGCCTGCTATGTACCTAGTGACCACCTGGTTGACCACGGCGCAAGGTGCGCCGTTTCGTGGGAAACCCGTTAAGTTGGGACCCACGGATCTAGGTATAACGACCATATTAATTGGTCGATTGACTGAAGTCCTAACTGCTCAGTTGACTAACGACGGCTCCGCCCACCCAGGAGTTAACCACACTGGTAGGACATTGATTTACCGAATCTCAGTCGACCTCCCGACTTTCAGTATACTACGGTCACATGTGCCAATCTACAAATAACAATCTAAATGAATACGTCTATCCTCAGCGTACTGAAGCTAAGTATATTGACTAATATCAAGCGAGCTTACTGTATGTCAACCTACTGATATTATATCCTATACATAACTGATATATAAATCTCAGTAAACTACTCTATGATACAAAAGTCATCCTGCTGACCTTTTCAACAAAGTCAGCAAACTACACTATGGTACAAAAGTCATCCTGCTGACCTTTTTGACAAAGTAAGTAAAACTCGCATTACATCGACATACATTCATTTAGATGAACTCGCACATGTAAGTATATAGACATAATACTTATTTAGAGTTACATTTATATATGCAATTAATCAAACAAATAATGAACTGATTCATTACATTCTAGGAGGCTCTCCTATGTCTACTAATGTGTACAAGGCGTGTACTAGCACTCCTATAGGCTAAGCATAACTCAAACCAATCAAAGCAAGGTGCGTAGGATATGCTACGTGTCCCTCATTGGCCGAGCTTACCTTGGGTGATTCTACCTAGATAGCGCCTCAAAAGTGGATCTGAAAATTGAGGAAGCTGCCTCTAGGAGTAGGTGATGCAGTCACCAAGTTATAGCCTCAATGATGCACATATACTATGGAAATGCAAAGCTTATGTAGGCTAAGGGACTCGCGGATTTGTGCGCACAAGCTAGGGGTTTTAGGGGGTCACGAATAGGCAAGAATGTGTCCTTTGTGCACATTGAAACACAAATTGCCCTTTGGTGAGGATCCGCTAGGGGCCGGTAGGTGACGCGGACTAGATCGCTCATATCTCGCTCGATACTTGACCAAATGACGCGAACCCGGTGCCATTCGGAAGGTGACTCGACGCGCTACACTTTGGTGACTTGGAAATTGAGAAAAGGTCAACGTATGGATGCGTAAAGTCTATGCAAAGTTGGCCTTCCTAGGTTGATGGTTCACACATGTGGAGCTCGGTTTCGTGCGGCAACCTCGACTCAATGTATCATGACAGGAGGTACCTCTCTTAGCAGCAGACAAAATATCTTGTCTTCGTTTTGGTTCCACCTGTCAATGAACTTCATTGCATTCAGCAATTTGCATCCTCCTGGAAGCCTCTTCTTTTCCTTCATTTGCCATCCATAGAGGACAAGAGGAAGAGCACTGGTGGGTGTCAAGTTAGTTTGCCCATCACTGGCTCCTCTCACTTTAACTGTATCTCTGCTCCAACACACTTCAGCTTGATATCTATTAAGCCAGGACCTGCCTAGCACAAGATCATGGAAGCCAGTGTTAAGTACCTCAAATGTAAGCGTTTCAGTTAGAACTGCAATGCCAGAACCTAACTGGACCTCAATAGGCTTGGTTATAACTCCTTCCAGGATACTTGAGGCATCTCGAAGGAATATTTTTCTATTCCCTTGGGTGACAGTGTGCGCTTAACTAAGTCCTGTGGATAAAAGCATGTGACGCCCCTCCGTCAACAAATGCCCTCACCTTCCTACTTGCAATCATGCAATGCAGTAGGATAGGGAGGACTGTCTTTTCCTGACTTTCGCATTGTTCTCCTGCTTTAGCAAAGAAATGTTGGACATCAGGTGGATCAAGATCATCCAGAGTGTGAACTCTCTGGAGATCTGTATTGCTGATGGTCTCCTTTATCTGGTTGTCAGGCATGCATAGTGAATCCAGCTCAGCAGGACCCATAATACCTGCTACGAGGGCAGCTAGTGACGACTCACTATCTTTAGCATTCTCACAATCAGTAGACTGGTTTACTGACTGTTGCTGTCTTTTAAAGGCTGGTCTTTTCTCTCGACCTTTGGGAGGTGCTTGTGTGGACACTGCTCTCTGAAGTGACCTGGCTGCTGGCAATGGAAGCGAATCAATTTTGCTGAGGCTGGTCTCGGCTTAGTCCTACCACCACCTCTTCCATAGCCGCCTTGAGAGAAACCACCTCTACCTCTAGACTGTATAGCATTATACCCATACTCATATTCTTCACCCTGATCATCCTCAGCCTGGTCTCCTTCAATTGCATTGTAGGAACCATGGGGCTTTTTGACAATCGTAGACACCAAAGCATTACTCTAGCGCTGGTGATTGAACTGCTGCTGATCCCAGGCATCAGCGTCCTGGATCAAGTCAGCCAGTTTCTCATACTTTTTCTCAGCAAAATGACCAGAGACTTCGGATTTCTAGCCATACCTGAAGTATGCTATCCTATACCGTTCTGGCAAGTCTGGCTGCTTCATCATGTTCTCCTGGAACTTTTGAGCAAACTCAGCAACTGAAGTGGTCTGCTTCAGTGTCAGGGAGGTTATTGCATAGATAGCTTTCTCCTGCTAATTGGGCACATCACACTTCTCATGCAGTTTCTCGACAAACTCTACTTAAGTAGGGTCACCGAGTTGCTGAGCATTACGCTCTTCTTTCCAATACAGCCACCAGTCTGCTGCAGTGCCTTTCAGTATAGCACCAGTGTGCCTGTCCTTCTCGTGATCTTGCAGTTCTGGGTAGTTCTCCAGCCACTGCTCAACATCCGCGAGAAACTTGATCAGGTAATACTTTTTTTTTACCCTTAGGATCATAATCCTGGGGAGATTTCGGCTTGGGCTTACTAGGCCCTCTGCCATCACCACCCGTGGTTTACGAACCCAGTTGGTCTCGGTCTCGCAGTAGAGACATTATGATTCGTTTGTTCTCCTGTTGGGCTGATACATGCTCGTCATTTGCGGTTGCATTTGCACGAACAATGCTCCTAGATCTACATTCTGAGGTGGCAATCTAGCAAATGCAGCAGTAGCAGCGGCATCAACTCGCTGAGTAGTGTCCTCAACAGTCCCTCTCGCTCCTGCTGCAGCAATTCCTGCCGCATTCAGCCGGTCACGAATTTGACCGAGGGGTACATTGAGTTGTACAGCAGGAGGTGGGTTCAGAACATAGGCCCCTGCTGCCATAAGTTCTTCGACAGTGCGGTCGTCCGCTGGCTGTCCTTCCCTTCTTTCTGTATCTTCAGCAGCCTTTGCTAATCGTTCAACTTCTAATCAAGCTCTCTCCTCCTCAGCCTGCTGTGCTGCAACTGCAACAATAGCAGCTGCCTCATCTGCAGCCTCTCTAGCTACAGTATCTGCCACTGCTTCAGAATAGGTACGGGTTCCCGCTACATGGCTCTCAGCCTGATTTTTGACATTCTCGTTATCTTGGTTCTCCATGTCTCGGGAGTTGCTAGTTTGAGACCTTGTCCTTACCATACAAAGAAGACTGTGATAACTGCTTCGATACCACTGAAATGAATCGACTTACTAAAAAGGCGATAAATAATTAATGAAGATCTTTATATCAGCAAGTAATCTTTATAGTATTTTTTGTTAATTGATTAAACAGCAAAAGACAACACACTAGCAGTGGACAATACTCGTAAGTCAGATGGAAGTAAACTAGCATCAATAATGCAATCAGTAAACTCACACATAAGCAAGGCTAGGAGACTGTGCATATCAATGGCTTCTCGCCTTGGATTTAGATCTCTCTCAGGTTGGTGTACAAGAGAGTTGGCCTCGTTTCCGAATGCCAAACTTGAGAGCAATCCTAGCATATGTACATGGAATGAGTTTATTGTTCAACGGCCAGTGCGATGGCACCGCCTACCCGGGAGTTAACCACGTTGGTAGGACCTCGGTTAACCAAATCCATCACCATCTCCCATCATCCCAAATCGCCATCCATCCTAAGGATGTCATCTGGCCATTCATCTAGCACAACACACTTAGATGCATATCTAGGCAGTTTGTTGCTACCGAGTACGGAAGTCAGCTGGTTGTCAAAGAATGTGTCAGCAAGCTGACCTAAGTTGACTTCAGCCTGCTGCCCCCGGCTGAGTCATTAAACTGATTATTTTGTAAAGTCCAGTAGACTTTCTATTAACTAAAGTTCAACAGGCTGAACTTATTTAACTATTAACTTTAAATGAATATTATATCAACCAATATACTGATTCAATACACCAAATTAGCAGCTGCAGTAGCTGCTCCTTTTCTCAAACTGTGAGTTCCGAATTCTTCTATGTCTATGTCTGCTATTCCAAATATATCTTTGCACCATCCTCTTATTGTAGAGTAGGCATGAGCTTTGCCTGTAGGTCTGTCTAATCTATCTAATACTTGTATCACAGATCCTTGCTTTGGGTAGGCTGAAATTTCTGCTACCAGTCTGCAGAACATGTCTACAGGGCACCAAGTTTTCCCAGTTTGGAATAGGGAAGCTATTCTTCCTGCTTTCTTTTGATCATTTTTAGACTTAGGAATGAGGTTATGATTCGCAGATATTACTCCTTTTCCTTCAAATTGCAAGTGCTCTATTCTGATGCTACACATGTCTGAAAATCTCTGCAGGCCATGGTACATAAGGACAAGCACAGCAGCTTTCATTTCATAATTGATTTAGGAGGGGCTCCTGGGTATGCTACATTCTCTAGTATCAGACTTCTGCTTTCTAGTGCTAATGGCTGCATGACATGCTCAGGTCTGGGCAGTTGCCTGCTAGCTGCTTCCCTTAGAGTTTTGAGAGCTGTTGTACCTGTAGGACTCGGGTAGCTAAGCATGTCATGTACAGCATAGATAGTTGCACTAGTAAGACAGTACTTAGACCAAAATACTCTCTCTTTAATGAGCCTAGTCATAAAGAGTGCACACACTTCAGTCTCGGCTGGCAAGTCTCTGAATTTATATTGCTCACAAAAGTTTTGAAACTGCTCCCAATATGGACTGTATGTCTGTAAAGTTCTTACAACCCTGCTTTGAAATACTGTCTCCCATCTCTCAGCTTGTAACAGCTGCAGCTTCTGGTTCCTGGCTATGATACTTCCTGCACATTCACAGGCTGACTAGCCTTACAGCTTGCATCTCACAAAAGGGTTATTCCCTTTTTTCCAAACGCATCTAGATCAGTCCCGGGTACTTGACACTCTGTGCTATAGCCCAGGTAGTGATGAAATGAATCAACTTACCAAATAGGCGATTAACAATTAATAAAGATCTTTATATCAGCAAGTAATCTTTATGGTATTTTTCGTTAATTGGTTAAACGGCAAAGGACAACACATCTAGCAATGAATAATACTCGTAAGTCAAATGCGAGTAAACTAGCATCAATAATGCAGATCAGTAAACTTATACATAAGCAAGATTAGAAGACAGTGCGTATCAATGGCTTCTCGCCTTGGATTCAGATCTCTCTCAGTAAGCTGATTTGCGCACATCACGCACATGGGCGTGCGCATATATGGGCAGAGGAGGAGAGAGAGGGTGAAATGAATCGACTTACCAAACAGGCGATTAACAATTAATAAAGATCTTTATATCAGCAAGTAATCTTTATGGTATTTTCCGTTAACTGGTTTAACGGCAAAGGACAACACATCTAGCAGTGAATAATACTCGTAAGTCAAATGCGAGTAAACTAGCATCAATAATGCAGATCAGTAAACTTATACATAAGCAAGATTAGAAGACAGTGCGTATCAATGGCTTCTCGCCTTGGATTCAGATCTCTCTCAGTAAGCTGTACAAGAGAGTTAGCCTCGTTTCCGAATGCCGAACTCGAGAGCAATGCCTAGCATATGTACATGGAATGAGTTTACTGTTCAACGGCCAGTGCGATGGCACCGCCTACCCAGGAGTTAACCACGTTGGTAGGACCTCGGTTAACCAAATCCACCACCATCTCCCATCATCCCGAATAGCCATCCATCATAGGGATGTCATCTGGCCATTCATCTAGCATATCATACTTAGATGCATATCGAGGCAGTTTGCTGCTACCGAGTACGGAAGTCAGCTGGCTGTCAAAGAATGTGTCAGCAAGCAGACTTAAGTGGACTTCAGCCTGCTGCTTCCGGCTGAGTCATCAAACTGATATTAGATATAAAATCCAGCAGACTGATTATCAACTAGAGTTCAGCAGGCTGAACTTAATTGACTATTATATTTAAATGGATATTATATCTACTAATATACTGATTCATTACAAGTAAGCATCTTTGAATTATGGAATCCAAATGCCTTCTCCTTGCCTCTTCTTCTCCTCATCTTGCAGACCTAGCATTAGATTTGGTTCCTAGCTAGCAGATGCCCAGATAGGAATGACTAGGGTACAGACTGCAGAGCATTTTCTCACATGGTCTATGACCCTAGGAATCAACTGAGGAGGAGGAAAGGCGTAATTGTTTTCTTTTGACCAGTCAGCTGTAAACGCATCTACAAATCTCAGTCATGGGGTAGAGGAGCTTTGCATTGAACCTGTGAACTTGCCCTGTTGCCTGGTGTGGCATATCTGTCCACACTGTGGGGTCCCCACTTCTTCTTCGGCTCCGTAAACTTTTCTGTCCTTAGTCATCTTTTTCGTTTGTCTTAGTCAAATATTCCAGGATCTGATTCTTTTCCTGAGGCATCCATTCCACTTCCAAGGTAATATTCCACAATCTTATATTCTCAAATAATATCATAGCCAGAGTAAGAATATCCTCCTGTTCAGATCCTCGTCTAATAAGTTGTACTACTTTCTTACAGTCTATCTTGACCAATACATTTTTATTTCTGAAGAGATGCTTTCCTCTAGCTAGAGCAACCAATACTTACTCCAAATCTGCTAGCAAAGTGCCAGTCATAAAGGTCAAGAGGGGCTCACCATCCACTTCCCATATCAAACCAGCCTGTACTTCATCATAAGACATTCTCCAGAATCCAGGCTCCTTATCAGGGTCCTTCACAGAATTGACATTGACCACAAAGTCTGGTCCAGGGAGCCTGATGAAGGCTCCGTTAAAATTGCCAAAAATTATGCAGCCAGAATCTCAACTCATCTTTCACCTGTGTATTTAGTTTCAACTTGGATAGCCAATCTGCTTCAGTCTTCAACAAGGCAAACAGTCCCACAATCTCACCAGAAGCTAGCTTCATAGAAATGGCTTGACCAGCTACTGAAGCTAACATTTTAGCATGAATCCCATGTCCCGCAGTATCAACTTCTAGCATTGCATTTATACTGGACATCAACTTCTACTTCCTCTTTTCCTCGATGAACTGTTTCAGCTCAGTGGAGTCTATGACAAAACCTAGAAATTGCTGACTTCTCCTACACTCAAGCTGAGAGGTCTGTAACAATCGAGCATTTTAACAACCAGATAGCACTCTTTGCAATGTTTTAGCATGCTCTTCAGGACTCTGACAGATGAATAGCATATCATCTAGGTAAGGAATCATTTCAATGTCGTCACCTCTCCATGATCCTGCTAGTTCTTTGATCACTCTTGTAAAGACATAAGGAGCTGTGGCTAAACCAAAAGGTAAACTTGTATACACATAATATTGACCTTTCATACTGGAAGCCTAGATATTTGACAAACTCTTGATTCATGCTGATGTGGTGATAAGCTGACTTCAGGTCCAAGGCAAAGAAGAGATAATTTTTCTCAAGCAAATCTGCTAACTTCTGCAGCCCTTCATATTTGAAGGGTATCTTCTCCAAATGTTTGGTTAAGAATTCTCAAGTCCAATATCATTCTCAATTTTTTGCCTTCCTCAACATTCAACGGGGAGACACATACCGGTTTGTCTGGTAATGTCCACCTGACTGCAACGCCAGAGCCTAATAGCTCTTGAATCTCCTTTCTCACAAAATCAAGAAATTTCCTGACTCCACCGTGATTTCTCTTATCGTATCTTTCTGGCTTTCCCATTGCATTCCACTTCAATTCATAAGTATACTTGATAGCAGATAGCACATAAGAGCTATTACACCAATGATTCTACCATGAAAATGCATTCCTCAATCTCACATCTATTTGCAAATTTGCCTCCAATTCGAGCAATTTTTGTTCAGCTCCATAGAGCGCATACATTTCCAAATTCAGGTTTGAAACGATCATTCACTGCATGCAAGAATATTCATCAGATAGTATTCAGAAGAAGATCTTTCTTGATATACTTCACTAGCATTCTAGGAACTTTACAATATCCTCATGGTCCATTGAACTGACTGATTCTATTCCGACAGCTATGCTATCCCTGCCTAAACCGCTGCTGTTGCGGAGGACCTAGCAGAGGGAGACCTACTGGGGGAGGAAACTGAGGGTGTTGCATATATTGAGGCTGAGCGCGTGTTTCAGGCTTGCCATCATACTTCTTAGGTTGTGTGTATTCTGTTGATAGATGCCCAAGAAGACCACAGTTGAAGCAATATATAAGTCTACCATCGCAAGTATAATTGCTCCCATTGGTAAATCTGGGAGGTCTATTTTCCTTGTACTCTTCTTCCTGCTTAGACTTAGCATCCTGGCATAGGGCATCGAGATCCTCAGATTCCGGACTCTTGCCATTTTTTGCACATTTCTTTAATGCTTCATTGACAGCAGGCCATTGGTATTCCTCCGCCAGCCAGATCAAGCGTTTGCGGAATCCAATGGCTGACGGGATATCGGCGAGCTTTTTATCTGTGGCTTCATAGCTGCCTTCATTCACGACCTCCTGTGCTTGCATGGTGGATTCCCCGAGGTTGTTGATGTATTTTATTTGCATCTTGTTGCCTTCTGACATTTTGCTCATGCCAACTAGAACCTTCTCTTCCCACATTCTCTTGACTTCTTGTGCTAATTGGTCATGTTTTGTGTTAGTCTCCTGGATTGGCCTCTTGCCCTTCTCTTAGACATGCTCTTCTATCAAAAAACTCAAGACATGTACTACCTTGTCTAATTTCTCGCCGATATGGGAATCTCATGCTGTAACGCTCTTGCTGCTGTCACTTGGGACATGTCAAACAGCCTCTGGAAAGCGAGCTCTGTGAGTACTTTTTCCTGCACTAATCTCATAAGACTTTCCTTGTCATTATTGGCAGATAGCATGTCTAGACTGACCGCCGAGCTATCAGAGCCTTCGGATCTTTTGCCTTTATCATCTGTCAGAGTGACTTTGGTGGACTTGTCAGCAGGGGCTGCCATAGCTGCAGAGCTAGGCGACTGCTGGGATTGACTGGCTAATGCGGAAATATGCTGAAAAACGCGTTGCTGTAGCTTGTTGGACATTGTAGTGAAACAAATAGATCAAGTACTTAGTAAAACAGAATACTTTATCTATTCAAGACAAGGATCTTTGAACACAAGTGGTAGCTTCTTGAAAGAGAGATGGCTTTTTGAAAGTTAATATATTTCTGGATTTTGGCAAGTACAAGAGTGATTCTCCAATGTCTTTCTATGTTCTAGCTCTTGTTTATATACTTGCTACATAAGTAATTTCTAGGAAGGTGTATGTTGATGTGTTGGCACCCAACACATCCCAAAACTTGCCACCTCTTTCTAGAATAATGTACACATGTCCTTTTGACCTAAAAATGGCACATTTGACTTTTGCCACATGGAGTTCTTCTAGGTCTTTCCTCTAACTTCGAAAATGCCTTGGAAGGTTCAAAGGACATGAACCAAGTTACTAGAGTACCTATTCACACTTGACTCCACACAATACTACTCCAAATATATTTGAAAACATTAAAATATATGCAAACTAATATATAATAACTCAAATCACTACATCACCCCCCCGATAGAAAAAGCGACGTCTCGGCGCGTCAAGTCAGGTCTTACACATGTGGAGCAAACTAGTCAACAGTTTCAAGTCAGATGCCACACATGTGAAGAGGACTAGTCAAAGGCGCCAAGTCAGGTGCTACACATGTAAGGTAGACTAGGCAAGGTCGTAGGTGGTGTGACCTTATTGGCTAGCCTACTCCTTAATGATAAAGAAAATTGTACAAGTTGGCCCAGAATCTGCCACGAATTCAAAAATTCATAGCGGCCACATAACAGCACCAAATCTAAAAATTTGAGTGCCAAACGGACCGCGTCAGAGAACTCTACCGGGTCACCAAATTTAAGAGCATTATAATTTCTGGAGTGTCGTTGAGAACTGAGAGGGTAGGCACTCCTCCAAATCTGTGCAGAAACTTCTGAAAATCATAAGTCCTTCTAAATTTCTCCAAATGCTGCAAACTAAGTGTCAAACTAGGCGTTGTAAGATGTTCTACCAGAGTCTTGAGTTTCAGAGCATTCCAAGTTCAGGGCAGGGCACAATGTCAGAAGGCATATTCTGCCCTAATAATGCTAGCAGCCTGACCCCCTTCTACTTAGAGCATCATATCTCTCTCACCAATGCTCCACATTGAGCAAACTTGGACTCTAAATGACCGGCTACTCATGGACTACAGCCAGGTAGAATTTCAGAATTTATTATGCAGAGACCTATCACCAATAGCAGTTTTAGTTTTCTGTCCCGAAACTGCGAGAAGAGAAGAGTGTCTAATGTCAATTTTTCCTCTTTCTTGTTCTTGCAACCTGCCTCCAAGGGGTCTTCTGCTGCTTCTTGATGGTGGCAGGCTGCCTTCCTAAAGTTTTTGGGCTTCTAGTAGAGAGACTTGGGGCTGGTCCAAGATGGGGGTTGGCGGCATGGAAGCGCTTCAACTTTCTCTGAACTTTGTCAAGGTAGTGCGCCGCCACCCCACTATTCTCCGAATCTGGATATTCTTTCCACTTGATCAAGTATTGCTGCTGTCTCCTGAAATTTCTCATAACCACTATGTCTTGCACTTCGTACTCCAAAAAATCATCCACTATTGTTGGGGCTGGTGGGGTTGTCACACGTCCTGGGAACTTGTTGTCGGGTTGTACATATGGCTTGAAGAGGGAAGCGTGGAATACGGGGTCGATGTGCATAGTCTGGGGAAGTTCTAGCTTGAAAGCAACGGGGTTGACTTGCTGGATAATCTTGAAGGGTCCTAAATACTTCGGAGAGAACTTGCTGCCGGCAGGCCTGTTGTTCAGGGAAATATTCTTGGATGATAGTAACACGTTGTCACCCGCTCTGTACGTAATTTCTCTTCTGGATCTGTTCGCCACTCTTGCTTGAGCATCTTGTGCGCGTTGTAGAGCTTTCTTTGCTGCTGTAAGGGCTGCTTCTAATGTCTCCATAAAATCTGTGGCTGCAGGTACTTCATCAAGGCCAGCCGTGAAGCTCAGTGGCGTGGTCGGATGGAAGCCATAGTTGAGGAAGAATGGGGACTCTTGGGTAGAGGCTTGCGTAGTGTTGTTGTAGGCAAACTCGAGGGGGGTCAAGTACATGTCCCAATCTTGCTCCAGAGTAGACACGTAGGCCTTTAGAGAGGTCTTTAGAGTACGATTCATACGCTCGGTTTGCCCATCTGATTGCGGGTGGTAGGCAGTGGACATATCCAGCGATGTACCCAAGTTCTTGAAGAGATTTTTCCAGAAATGGCTTGTGAATCTTGGGTCTCTATCTGACACAATTCTTGATGGTAGTCCATGGAGTCGGAAGATGTTGTCAAAGATGAGTCTTGCAAGTTGTGGTGCTGTAGCCTTAGTCGTCGTGGGAATAAAATGAGCCATCTTAGTAAGTCTGTCCACCACCGTGAGTGTTGCATTATGGCCTCGATGTGTCACGGGCAAGTCCACGATAAGGTCCATTGAGATGTCCGTCCATTGCCTTTCCGGGATTCGTAGTGGTTGGAGGAGTCCTCCCGCCTTTTGGGATGATGGCTTGACTCTTTGACATGTGTCACAGCTCCTGCAGTACTCCTTGACTTGCTTAGACATGCCTGGCCAACAATAAGTCCTAGCTAGAACGCCCGTGGTCCTTAGGATTCCGAAGTGTCCTCCAAGAGGGTTGTCGTGTGCTTCTCGTAGAAGCAAGAGCCGGAGGTCTATGTCATTAGGAACACATCTCTGGCCCGTATCTTGCCTCACCCAATAATTGCCTTCTTGCTTCTTGCATGGGTCCAAGGCTGCTTCTCCGTTCTAGTGGTAAGGGTCTCTTTCATAGGCGGCTGAAAATTGAGCTTCCAGATCTATCTTTAAGGATACCATCACTGCATTTAATTGCAGTCTTGAGAGGGGGTCAGCCGGGTTTGTCTTGCCGGGCTGTTACTGAATCGTGATGTTGTATTGTTGCAAGTATCCGCTCTATCTTGCTTGTCTCCTTGAGAGATACGGCTGCGTCTGGAGGTGCTTTAACGCCTCGTGGTCCATGGTGATCAGTACTTTGCGTCCTTCAACGTAGCAGCGCCAAACCTTCAAGGCATGTACAATCGCCAATGCCTCTCGCTCCGTGGTTGTATAATTTTGCTCGGCTGGATTTAGCTTCCTTGACTCGTAGGCGATGGGCTGCAGTCCCTTGCCTTGGTCTTGAAGCAGGATTGCTCCTATTGCATAGGAAGATGCATCGGTGATGACGTGGAAGGGCCAATCTGGGTTTGGACTTGGGAGTGTGAGCACCGGGGATGTGGTCAATCTTCGCTTTAACTCTTGAAATGCCTCTTCCTCTTTCTCGGTCCATGTATATAGCCTGTCCTTCTTGAGTAGATCTGTCAGGGGGGCTGCTATGTGCGAGAAGCCTTGGATGAATTTTCTGTACCAATTGGCAAATCCCAAGAATGACTGGAGTTCTTTCTTGGTCGTGGGGGTTGGCCATTCCTCCACCACCGTGGTCTTCTTGGGGTCTATCTTGATGCCATCAGCAGTCACGTGGAGACCTAGGAACTCCACTTCTTGTTTGGCAAACTCGCATTTTGACTCCTTCGCAAACAGCTTGTTTTGCTTCAATACTTCAAGGACTTCTTTCAAGTGTCTCGCATGCTCTTCAAGGGTCTTGCTGTAGATAAGGATGTCATCGATGAATACCACCACAAATCTGTCCAACATGGGCTGAAATATGGTGTTCATCATAGTCATGAAAGTTGCTGGCGCGTTGGTGAGTCCAAATGGCAGGACCATGAACTCAAAATGTCCATATCTTGTCCTGAATGCCGTCTTCTCTATGTCCGGTTCTGCGATGCGAATCTGGTGGTAGCCGCTCCGTAAGTCAATCTTCGTGAAGTACTTGGCTCCAACCAGCCGGTCCATGAGCTCATCCATGCGCGGCAGCGGGTATCGATTCTTGATGGTGATCTTGTTGAGGGCGCGATAGTCCACACACATCCTCAAGGTACCATCTTTCTTCTTGACAAATAGCACCGGGGCTCCAAATGGCGACTTGCTAGGTCGAATGAAGCCATGCTCCAGTAGCTCCTTGATTTGCTTCTTGACTTCGTCTAGCTCCGTGTATGACATTTTGAACGTAGGCCGAGAGATGGGCTTGCTTCCGGGCTCCAACTCTATCTTGTGGTCTACGAATCTTTTGGGGGGTAGGCCCTTGGGCAATTCCGGGGAGAACACTTCTTTGTAGTCCTCAAAGACTTCTTGTATCTCCTTGGGAACGGGGCTGCCTTCTTGACTCTCGATGTCTTTCTTGATGTCTTTTGGCGTGATCAAGGCCAAAAGAAGCTCGTGTCCCTTCCTCACAAGTCTCTTGAGTTGGAGGGCGGACAATAGTATCTCGTGTGCCGGCTTCTGGATGTCTTGGGTCTGGATATTCTGGATTGCGCGCAAAATACAGATTCTTGAAGTGATGTCATTCTTGATCTTGATAGTACCGGTCCTCCAATCAACTTGGGGGTTGTGCTTGGTCAACCAAGGCGTCCCTAGGATGACGTCGTACTTGCCCAATTGCATGGGGGAGAACACTACTCTATCCTTGAAGGACTTGATAGAGAGTGCCAAGGGGTACGTCTTCTTGGAAGGGGTAGTATAGGAGAATCCATCGGGCATCATAATCTCCTCGTCGTGGTCAAGAGTTCGCATAGTAATACCGTGCTTGGTGGCAAAATCTGCAGCAATGAAGTTGCCTTGAGCTCCGCTATCCACCAAGATGTGGACCTTCTCTCCTCCAAGGTAACCTCTCAAACTCATTGGGGCTGGAACGTCGTCTTCAACGGGGGTCTCCACCTCACTTGGCGTGTTGCCTTCTCGTGAAGTGGGTCTTGGGGTGGTAGGCTCCTGGCCTACCGGCGCTGTCCGTTTTTTGACAACTTTTTGGGGCATGAAAGTGCACGATGGCCCTTTTCCTTGCAATAGAAGCATAGTCCAGCCGTCATGAGAGCTTCTTTTTCAGCCGGGGAGAGTCTTGCTTTCACTCCTTGCTGGTTTCTTGCATCATAAGTGTCATTGGAGGGTCTTCCACTCTTCCGGGCAGCCGCGGGGTCCCTTTTAATAACTCCGATTTCCATGGGTGTGGGTCCAGATTCGGATGTGGAAGGGGCTGCGTACACCCGCGTCGTCGGTACCCGTGAAGATGAAGGCACGGAGTGCTTGAAATCCAAGGTATCCACCTTTTGGGCCACTTCAATGATCTTTGAGAAGTCCGTCAAGTCGCGTAACTCCACTTCCTTTGCCACCTTGGGTTTGAGGCCAAAGATGTAACGGTCAATCTTCTCCTCGAGAGACATGTTGGGGATCTCAAGAGTGAGGGCGTGAAATCTGGATGTATACTCTTGAACGGACGTCGTTTGCTTGAGATGGTGGAGCTTTCCTCGGGCAATCTTCTCCGCATTGATGGGCATGAATTGCTTCTTGAGGGCCTCACGAAAATCTGCCCATCTTGCATATGATGGTGGGGGCTCTTGGCCGAGCATGGGGTGCGCCATAGCTTGATATATAGCCGCTTGATAGTTACGCCACCATGATGTTGCTGCTCCTCTAAGTAAGGTAACGGCAAAGGGAACGTAGTCCTCCTCGGGTACTTCAAGGAACGCGAGGTACGTCTCCACTTGGTAGAGCCATAAATTCAGGTTGGCACCTTTCCCGGGGTTGAAAGTGTCGGGTTTGCCGGGCTTGATGAGTTTCCTTGCTCTCGTTGGCTCTTGTGGAGGCGCTTGAGCCGGGGCTGGATTTTGAGCATTGCTCGCAATAGGGGCAACCATGGCAGCCATAGCTTCTCTTGACGCTTGCACGGTTGCTTCATAGGTGGCCAAGCCCACTTGGTTGTGGACGGTCATTAGGAAGGCTGCCCACTCATTTGCGGGAACTCCTTGTGGTGGGGTCAACTTTGCTATAGCGGCTGCCACGGGATTTGACGGTGCTCCTCCTTGTGGTGCTTCTTGTTGTTGCAGATTTCCTTGAGTAGGCTCTCCCATCGACGCTGGAGGAGGGTGTGCTCCTCCTTGTGGTGCTTCTTGTTGTTGCAGATTTTCTTGAGTGGGCTCTCCCATCGGCGCTGGAGGAGGGTGTCTTGGAGAGGAAGGGCTTCCTTCGAAAGCTTGCTGTTGGTCTTGAGGATCGGCCATCTTCTTGTGCTACCAAAGTGCCTAGCTCCGATACCACTGTAGTGAAACAGATAGATCAAGTACTTAGTAAAACAGAATACTTTATTTATTCAAGACAAGGATCTTTGAACACAAGTGGTAGCTTCTTGAAAGAGAGATGGCTTCTTGAAAGTTAATATATTTCTGGATTTTGGTAAGTACAAGAGTGATTCTTGAATGTCATTCTATGTTCTAGCTCTTGTTTATATACTTGCTACATACGTACTTTCTAGGAAAGTGTATGTTGATGTGTTGGCACCCAACACATCCCAAAACTTGCCACCTCTTTCTAGAATAATGTACACATGTCCTTTTGACCTAAAAATGGCACATTTGACTTTTGCCACATGGAGTTCTTCTAGGTCTTTCCTCTAACTTCGAAAATGCCTTGGAAGGTTCAAAGGAGATGAACCAAGTTACTAGAGTACCTATTCACACTTGACTCCACACAATACTACTCAAAATATATTTGAAAACATTAAAATATATGCAAACTAATATATAATAACTCAAATCACTACAGACATGGACGGAGAGAGAGATCTGTAAGCTTCTATCTTGCTTTGTCCTGCAATGACTGAAACGAGCTTCGACAGCAGCTTATGTACGTTCGATGCTGTCATCAGTGTTGACAAATTAGTATAAATTTAGGCGGTAGCTTGAAAAGTGAAGTAAATTTGATTGAATTCAGTGCATATCTGCAGTGATATCTCACAAATCTTGCTTTGACACATGTCTTCGACATGTGTCAAAGCTTCAATTCGAGATGCTTGGCAAAAGTACATCTTTACCATCGATTTGCGCCGTTATACCAGATTTGCCATCGCTTTGTGCAAACTGGAAAGAAATAAGGTCAAATATGGAATTAGCCCTCAAAAACGCGATTCTGAGCTCAAGTAGCCCTCAGCTTTTCATTTATTCAAAAGTAGCCTTCGCGTATGTAATCCTCCACAATAGTCATACCAAATTATTGGTAATGCCGTGAGAAGAGAATTCACACGGAAATACCCCTGACAGACACTTTTTCCTGTACCTCAAACGTCCAACCAAAACTTTTACTCGGGAAGCCAAAAGGAACACTGTCACCTGAGAAACGACTAAAATTATCTGTGTGAAAAATTGTATGACATTTTAACAAAGTTATGAATGTTTGTAGTAACCACTTTTGTCAAAACATCTTCATTGGTCAGTTATAGAAAATTTGACGAAGTAGCTACATGCAACAGAGTACCCTAAACACCTTACATATTTTGCGCGTTTACATAAAAGTAGCGCAATCAAAGAGAGAAAATACTAAGACCCCTAATACTAGGTACCTCAAACCCTCTTCGAACCTTGCTTATGTGCAACTTTGGACATGGAAGAGCCATGACTTCCCACGGGGTAACTGACAGGGACCACTACACGCTCGAGGGCTACTTTTGAAAAAATGAAAATCGCGTCTTTCAGGGCTAATTCCATAACCCACCCAGATTCTTCCAATTTGGACGGAATTACCACTTTTTCGTCTCGAACGCCTCAGGATATGTAGCAATGAGAAGTTACAACAAAGGGTTTTCTTATCGCTAGGTCCTGTCACTAAACTCGTGTAAGTAAAATTTGACACAAGTGAACGAGGGGGTGAGGCAAGCCCCAGATTCGCGTAATTTTTGATATTTTTTGCTTATTTGGATGTTTAAAAATTCTAAACGATATCAAATAAAATCTTGGTCATTGGGAGCCGATGTCGCGTAAAATCCCAAATTTTCCAATTTTTCTATAAAAATTATCATGGGATGTGATTACGCCATTAAAAATTCCTACCAAATTTTGTCAAATGTTTTTGAAACCCTGACCATCGTCCAGAGTAGGCCAGAGGATGTTTTAAAAAATTTCCAAAATCCACGGATTTTGTCGAATTGAGGGGCCTGGTGTGAAGTCGTTGCACTCAGTTCAGGATTTTCGCTTCCGAAAAGAGAATCTTGGCTTTTTAGACAAAATTTTGGAAGGGATAACAATCTGAAATTGAATACGAAAGTTGAAGAACTCGAGGGAAGGGCCAAAAAACCTTTGGGTTGTGAAGGTAACGCTATAGGATTCGAAGTTTAGGGTAAAGAGTTGTAAATATCTAAGCTTGAAGATTTTTTAGAGATTCGAAAGAAATAATTTTAACTGTTCATATATGATCATTGAAATTTGGCACACGTTCACTTCAACTTTTTGCTTAAGTGGAATATCAGAAGACATTTGTGTGGAGACATTTCGAAAATACGGTATAAAACTTAAAGTGCTCAACAACTCATAGTACAAATTATACATTGTGAATGCAGCAAAACAGGATTAGGACGAAAAATAGTATTTTTTGTCTAAATTGGCAGAATCTGTATCGTTATGTCCAATGTGTACAAATCGATGGCAAATATGGTATAACGACGCAAATTGATGGTAGAGATGTAATTTTCCCGAGATATTTTGGATATTACTTGCATACTTGAATGTTTTGAGATCCCATGTCACGATTGCTGCTGGTTGGACGGCGCGGCACGCATGGCGCAAGTCACGGCCGCCTCAGGTACGGACAGTCATCATTGACTCACTTACATACCTCCTCATTTCTAGCATCGTTCTTCTGACTTGAGCATCTTCAGGAGGTATATTAGCAGCAGCAACATTTGGGCGAGCGTAGCAGCTTCGGCATTTCTTATTGCTGCTGCTTCAGCCATTCATGTTCTGCTCAGTTGCCTACAAAATGCAACTGTTAACACAACATACGGTATAGTATAAGGATTATGGGGAAGATTGGTCATGAGTGCTACATCCTCTTCACAAGCTCTGGCTTCAACCATACGCCTTCCTTCCTCAGCAGCGTCTTTCTCTCCTCTTACAAAACATATATCAAATTTAATACTGATTCGTCATACTCCTCTATGACATATGACGGAGACTTAGAGACCCGTCACCCAACCCACATTGAGTTCAATTAGGTTCTCTTCTGCGGATGCATAAACAAAGCTGTAAACAACAAACTGAGTCAGAGACAACAATTCACCATCTTGATTTGTGTCATGATTTATTGAGTCGAGGTTGTCGTATAAAAACCAAGCTCCACATGTGCGGAACATCAACCTAGGAAGGCCGACTTTGCATTGACCTTACGCATCCGTAAGTTGACGTTTTCTAGATTTCCAAGTCATCAACGTGTAGCGCGTCAAAGCATCTTCCGAATGGCACCAATTTCGCGTCATTTGGTCAAGTATCGGGCGAGATAGGTGCGATCTAGTCCGCGTCACCTACCGGTCCCTAGCGAAACTTTCCCAAGGCCCAATTTGTGACTTAATGTCCCCAAAGGTGACATTGTTGGCTCTTCGTGACCCCAAGCTTTGTGCGCACAAATCCGCGAGCCCCTTAGCCTACATAAGCTTTGCATTTCCATAGTATATGTGCATCATTGAGGCTATAACTTGGTGACTGCATCACCTACTCCTAGAGGAAGCTTCCTCAATTTCCAGATCCACTTTTGAGGCGCTATCTAGGTAGAATCACCCAAGGTAAGCTCGGCCAATGAGGGACACGTAGCATATCCTACGCACCTTGCTTTGATTGGTTTAAGTTATGCTTAGCCTATAAGACTGCTAGTACATGCCTTGTACACATTAGTGGACATAGGAGAGCCTCCTAGTGTGACTACATACACTGGATCCGCCGCATACCCCGTCGGATTTCCAAGAGTATAAGTACTAGAGATGTCCCTAAAAGAGACATGTTTAAGAAGTCCATTATGCCAGGTGTAAGTAATAGAGATTATCAGTAAAGCTTACACTTTTATCTCTTGTGTTTTCATGATCACTCAGTTACTCTCTTGTGAAGAGCAAGCCCTCCAGGCTTCCAGTCACTTGAAGAATTCACAAGTTGTGAGCAAAGTCACAGCTTAAGCCCTTGCCATAGGACTACTCCGAAGATCATGATGTGCTTCCAGTGATCTTTAGGGCCATACTTCATGAGTTGTTTTCCTACCAGATTACAGTCTTGAGGTGCTCACTCTGGAGAGTACACATCCCTTACTTCTAAAAGATCTCTCTTTGCCTGCAAGCAATTAGAACCTTCAGCGTATGCCTACCCGTAGTGGGCTTTCTTATCAGCCATACTACGAAGGGGTTAGTGGAGAAGACTCAGACTCAGATCTCAGCACTATCACTGAACCTGCCGAAGAAGAGCAACCTGCTCTCCAGCACACAGCAGTTGCTTCTGAGCCATCTTCCCAGTGGGCTCACTACGATTTCAGGTATCCCATGGCAAGTGACCACGAGGTCAAGACTGACAGGTCTGCCTACCGCTTCAGCGGTAGGCCAGGCACTTGTGATCTGGAAGATACCATCTCCGAATTTCAGGCTGACTTCGCGGCTGCAAAGCTCAAGACACCCACGCTGACTAAGCGCGACGTCTTCGACACGCTTATGCGCTACCTCTTGCACGAGGTCCGCGACACCTTCCGTGAGAAGGAGGCCGAGCTCCGGACCCGCACTGAGCTTGTGGGTGACCCACCAGTGGCCACCCTGCTAGCTGATCCAGTGCAAGCCTTCTGGAACATCCTCAAGACAGAGTTCCAGGCTGCAACTTAAGAGAAGGTGTACGAGCTGCACCATTTCTTCCGACCGAAGAACGAGACTATCCGCATGATGTACCGCCGCTTGGTGCACCTCCGCCGCGATGTCGGCACTGTCACTGACCGGGAGGCCGCGGAGATCTTCTTGCGCGCCGTCGAGCCACGTCTGAGGGAGAGGGCCGGTTCAGAGTATTCTCTGGAGCAGGCCTACCTCTCCGTTGAGAAGCAGAGCTTGGCCACCGCACGGAGCAACATTAGCCATCGTGTGGGCTTAGCATCCACGGGCGTGCGCCAGGAGGCCTCAGTGCTGCCGTCTTCTACGACGCGCACGACGCCTGCCCGCCAGCCCCAGTCGCAGCAGCAGCAGCCTCAGCGCTCTCAGCTGCCCCAGCAGACGCAGCAGCGCGGAGCTACGCGTGGCCGCATTTTCATGGCTGCCACCACGAGCGATCCCTGCTGGTCCTGCGGGAAGACGGGCCACTCATGCCAAAACTGCACTCTCTCGCAGAATGGCAAGCCCGGCGACTGCACATATTGTGGCAAAGCCGGCCACCTGCAGATCGTTTGTCTGCAAAAGAAGCGCGACGTCCAGAACGGACGCGCTCGCGACGGCCCTACGCCTTCAGCAGGAAGCGAGGCGCATGCAACCCTCGTACGGGTGGCCGCCCTGCGATGACAGCAGCTACGGCCACGACGAACGGCGCATTGATGCCTGGAGCCGACTACTGCAGCTTTGACGACGTTAGCGACGCCCTCGTGGAGGCCAACGCGGAGATCGCTAGACTCCGTGGCCTCTTTGACGTCGATAACTATGACGCGTGCGGAGCACTCCTCGCGTCCGCTCCACCGTCCTACGCCACGACACTGACAGCTGGCGCACGCACAGCTTCAGCGCACACATCAGGCTCAGCGGCAGCGCCGCAGCCCCGCACACGTCCGCGTTACAACGTAGCGCACGCTGCCAGAGCTGCAGGCGCCCGCACAGGCAGCTCTGCTAGCCCTGTGCGCACCGCTCTGACAGCTGTCAGCAGCGACAGCCGGAGTCCCGACAGACTGCCGCACGGGAGGCTGCACGACTGCGCGGTTGCGCCATCTCCCGGCGCAAGCTCGCGCGCACGCGGGCCAGCTCGCACGCCAGCCGAGGTCCCGACAGAGCCCCTGGCTTGCGCTT
>WELA01012483.1:255983-281335 GCA_009602735.1 Mesotaenium endlicherianum
CAGCCACTCGGCAACCGCTCCGCAGTCGGGCGCGCGAGCCGCGAGCACACGCTCGTAGCACCGGCCAGTCAGCCCGTTGTTCCGCAGAAGCGCGCCGAGCCAGACCAAGGACGCCGGACGGAGGAGGCACCGCGGCTGCCCCGTTCCTTCCGCATCCTAGAGCCCTCCACGACCTCAGCAGAGCCGACGCCACATGCGCTTGCTTTGCCTATGACGACGGTGCAGCTCAGCGCCGAGGTCATCTCTCTAGCACTGCACCGCATGCCGGTGGTCTCCTTTGCAGAGCTCGGCGTCTCCATGGAGGGAACAAGGCAGGCCGCTCAGCTGATGCTCCAGTTGCGTAGAGCCTCGCTTCGCACCGCCGCCAGGAGGCCGACGGCCGATGCCGCCACAGCGGTGCGATCTGCGCCCGCGCGCCCTGCGCATGAGCGCAGGATGATCAGCACTCTTAACGCCGCGTTTTTGGATAATTCGCAGGGGATCGTGCTCGTCAACACCCAGGCGCCGCAACGCATCATGTTCGACACAGGCGCGCAGCCGGTTCTCATCAGCCTCCGCTACTTCTGTCAGCTAGGACTCTCTTCCGCCAACTTGGAGGACTCTCCGACGCGCATTAACACCGCCGCCGGCACGTCCGAGACCGTCTCCGACCGCACGAGGTTGGCGCTACTGTTCACTCTGCGCCCAGGCACGACAGACGAGACAATCATCCATCGGCACGCACTTGTCACTCCTTCCGAGTCCTTTGATGTGCTCCTAGGGCAGGACGTGCTCTTTCCCATTGGCGCCGCGGTCGACAACTGGGCGGAGCGCGTCTTCTATTGTCCCGACTGGAGGACAAGGGGGACGCGCACCGCATCCTTGCCCCTTGACATTGTCGATCGCCGCCCAGCAGTGTCCGCTCTTTATGGCTTCATGGGGCTGGGCGATGGTCGGCCAGTGGTCAAGATCGATAAGAATGGGCCCGAGGACGAGGAGATCTCTGTGGGGGTGGACCTGCTTGAGCCACAAGACAAGGAGCCGGACCTACCTAGTGCCGAGCTCCACCTCACGCCGCAGCAGCAGGCGGATGTCCTGGCAGCCCAGGCCAGGGAGCAGATCCGCATCTGCACTGCCCACAGCGCGATGATGCGGCGGATGGCAAACAATGCCACTGAGGCCCTCGCCACGGCCAGCACAGCCATTGCTGCCGCCGCCCTTGCTCGCGGTGCGGCCGCAGCGCCTACGGCTCATCAGGGGGTCTCGGCCTCTCGCGGCGAGCCGTCCGCGAGGACCGACGTCCGCGTTCGCCACGACGTGCCTGTTGGCGTGGCCATTCAGTACAGTATGGACTCTCAGCCGCCCCCTCACGACGCCTCGCATGAGACTGGCGAGACCTGGCCTCGCACCACGGCATTCGAGGACGAGGTCATGCGGCAGGCAGCTTCTCCTGGCAGATCCGACGACCAGTCCCTCAAGAGTGGGGAGGAGACACAATGGGAGCGACTGCCAGAGGCATCCGTTGAGGTACTCAGCGCAGAGCCCCCGCCAGCTGCACCTACGGCACGCAGGCAGCGCGCACCTACTGGTCCGCCCGGCTTCAGCGCACCCAGCCAGCCCATGACACACGACTGGCCCAGCAGGGCTTGCACCGACGCCGCTGGACCCAGCCGTCCAGTGTCACACGACTGCTTGACGAGCCACGAGTGTCGCCGCATCGCGCATTTGTGTGCGACAAGCCGGGCTGCCGCGGCCTCCTCTAGCGCTGGCACACACTCCATACAGCAGTCAGCGCCTAGGCTTAGCGTCCGCGAGCCACCCTGCACGACCCCGTCTATCTGCGCCCATCTGACCTATGCACATCGCACTAGGCCGACCATCGGGCCCGCTCGAGAGACCACTTCTCTCAGCGAGACGAGCCGCTCCCGATCGTTCACACCCCTTTGCGAGACGCGGGAGGTAACTCCCCTCCGCGAGACGTGAGCCCGCTCCATCACGCCGCTCTACGACAACAGGGAGCGCCACGTGCTCCTCACGCCTCCTTACGACGACACGCAGACCCGCGGCGACACGCCGCCATACGACGACACTCGAGACCGACGCCGCACTCCGCCCTTACGGCCCCTCTCAATTGGCGACGACGCTCAGTCTTCTTTCGAGGCGCATTACGTGATGCTGGCCCCTGCAGCTTCGCACGCCAGCGTCCCTCGCAGCCACATCGCTGGCGACGATCCCTCCTGGTCACCTCCTCCCAAGGTGGCCCGCACCGACAGCAGGCCGCCCAGTCGCCACCCATCTACGGCCGCCGCACGCACACGGCTCATGCCTAGTCTCCGGCAGCCCCGAGACGCGCCCGTCCCACGAGGGCAGCCCCGGCCGCGAGTCCAGCTGGCCCCTCGCCGATTAGTTCGGTCCCCGCAGGAGGTCGACAGCTCCAAGCGCTTCGTCTGCACAGTCCCCTCTGCAGACATGCGCGCACGCCAGCGGGCCTACTTTGACCCGCACCCCTACTTGACTCAGCGTCCCGTTCTCGACCAACTGGCCCACGCAGCCTCGCACGAGACTGACCGCGCGCAGCGCGACAGGTGGCAGCATGTAATGAATCAGTATACTGCTTGATATAATATTCATTTTAAATAATATAGTTAAATAAGTTCAGCCTGCTGAACTCTAGTTAACAATCAGTCTGCTGGACTTTATACTTAATATCAGTTTAATGACTTGGCCGAAAGTAGCAGGCTGAGGTCACCTTAAGTCAGCTTGCTGACACATTCTTTGACAGACAGCTGACTTCCGTACGCGGTAGTAGCGAACTGCCTCGATATGCATCTAAGTGTGGTATGCTAGATGAATGGCCAGATGACATCCCTATGATGGATGGCGATTCGGGATGATGGGAGATGGCGGTGGATTTGGTTAACCGAGGTCCTACCAACGTGGTTAACTCCCGGGTAGGCGGTGCCATCGCACTGACCGTTGAACAGTAAACTCATTCCATGTACATACGCTAGACATTGCTCTCGAGTTTGGCTTTCGAAAACGAGGCCAACTCTCTTGTACAGCTTACTGAGAGGGATCTGAATCCAAGGCAAGAAGCCATTGATACGCACTGTCTTCTAACCTTGCTTATGTATGAGTTTACTGATTTGCATCATTGATACTAGTTTACTCGCGTTTGACTTACGAGTATTATTCACTGCTAGTGTATTGTCCTTTGCCGAAAACCTCTTAACGGAAATACCATAAAGATTACTTGCTGATATAAAGATCTTTATTAATTGTTAATTGCCTATTTGGTAAGTCGATTCATTTCACAGCAGCTGTGCGTGGCCTCGGCCCGACGTCAGGCCCGCGCTGTCTCTCCAACAGCCCTGCAGGATGCGCGCCTGCGGTGGCGCACCTACCAGGACCACGCATGGGAGGAGCGTCCGCAGCCGCTCACTGACCGCATCCCCAGCCTTACGCGTGACTACGCAGACAGTGCTGTGGCCGCCCTCCGCATGGCGCCACATCAGCACAGCGCCGAGCGTACCTTCCCGCCGCCCGCTCAGCCCGGCACCCCCGCAGTGGGGTGTCGCCCACTTCCGACTCCTATCTGCGCAGACGCTCTAGACGAGCGGCCCGGCGGCATCGTCCTCGTCGAGCTCTTCGCCGGCATTGCCACCGGGTTGCTCGCGACCTTACAGGCCGGCATCCCGATACGCCGCTACGTCTACGTCGATCCCGATCTTGAGGCCCAGCAGGTGGCCCGTCGGCAGATGGCGTTGTGCCACGAGCGGTTCCCAGACCTCCTCCCGCGCACGCATTCCGCCGCGCTCAGACAGACTGGCCCATGGACATCCGCGACATCACCGTCAAGCATGTCACCCGCCTTGGGCCCATTGACCTCGTCATCGCCGGTTGGGAGTGCCAGGGCTTCTCCAGAGCCGGGCGTGGCAGGGCGCTCAGCGATCCCCGCACGGCCCTCTTCTGGCACTTGCTCCGCGTCCTCAACATTGTTGAGGATCGCCAGCCGCCGCAAACACTCGCGTGGGTCCTGGAGAACGTGGCCGCGCGACACGATCACTGACCCGATGTTAGCGCCGACTTCGCTCTTTGCAGCAGCTACGTCGACCGCGAGGCCGTCATCGGCGCTGCCCAGATTGGTTCCTTCGCGCACCGCGTCCGCGCCTACTTCACGAACCTGGCGATGCCAGGTACTCTCGAGGCGTTGGCCGCCTCTCATCAACGTCACCCACAAACCGTTGACTCCATCCTCGATGCCCCTCGTCTGGTCCAGCGCGTGACTGCACTACCACATCCCTCCATGGCGCAGTGTGAGGTCCTGCATGACGTCACTCGCACGCTGCCGACTTTTGTCAGCCGCTACGACAGCGACGCCTTCGTCGGAGATCAGCGCGAGATGGTCATCGACCTGGAGACTGGCATGTTTGACAGGCCACGCCCTGCGCAGATGGAGCGTGCCATGGGCTTCCCGCCGCATCTCACACAGGTGGACGGTCTCACTGAGGTGAACCGCATTTGCCTCTTGGGGCAGGCGATCGACGCCAACGTCCTCACGTGGATTCTGCTGCAGACGCAGGCCTTGGCGCCTCTCTACGCCGCAGCCCGGCAACCCGAGCTGCCTCGGCCTGCCATTGATATGGACGATGACTCCACCGACGATGACAATCAGGCCCTGCCCGGCACGACGTGGCATCCTCAGCGCGCAGGGCCTGCACCGCAGGTGCGCGCGCGCGCCCCCTCCCTACCGCCGCGCAGGGAGGACTCTGGTTTGCTGGGGGGGAGACGGCGGAGAGAGGAGTCCTCACAGCGACCCAGGGAGTCGCGGTCACCCAGGGAGTCCCGATCACCCTTTCTTTTTCCTCGCTCGCAGGCAAACGGTGCCAGGCAGCTGGCCGCAGCTGCCACGGTGCAGGTACCCGCGGCAGGCCGAGCGCCAACCGCTGCAGGGCAGGTGACACCTACAGCACCACAGTCTATCCCAGCGGCAAGACAAGAGACTCCAGCTGCAGGCCAGGCGACGCCACCAACTCCACCGACATCGAAGCTGGAGGGGACACTCACCAAGGCGCAGGCTGCACAGTTGACGGCACTGCTGGACGGGAGGCGCAGCACCAGCTTTGCCAGCGGCATGCACGACCTCGGGCGCTACAGGGGGGACCCCATGCAGATTACTCTCACGTCGCAGGAGCCCGTTTTCCTGAAGCGTTATCGCTACAGCCACTTCGAGGATGGCTTGATCAGCGCGCAGACAGGCAAGCTGGAGGACAGCCGGCTCATTCAGGAGTCCTCCTCTTGCTATGCCGCACCCACGGTCATGCCAGCCAAGAAGGATGCCTCGGGCAACAGGTCCGAGAAGAGGATGTGTGGTGACTATCGTAGGCTGAACGAGGTCACCGAGCAGGACAGATACCTGATGCCGACGCCTGACGAGATCTTTGACGACATTGGCACGTGCACTTGGTTCTTAGTGCTGGATCTGCGTCAGGGCTTCAACCAGATTCCCATCGCCGAGGAGGACCAGCATAAGACGGCGTTCTGAGGAGCACAGCGGCTCTACGAGTGGGTGGTGATGCCGTTTGGGTTGAAGAACGCGCCAGCTACCTTTCAGAGGATGATGGACAAGGAGCTGGCCGGGCTGTCCTTTGCCCGATGCAACATCGATGACGTGCTCGTCTTCAGTCAGACGTTTGAGGAGCACGTGGCGCACATCACTGCTGTCCTGGACCGCTTGGAGGCCGCTGGGCTCAAGTGTCATCTAGGCAAGTGCACTTTTGGGACCCGCGAGGTGGAGTACCTTGGCCACCTGCTCTCCTCCAGCGGCTTGGCACCCCAGCTGGCAAAGATCTCGGCCATCACAGGCATCCCACCTCCTACAGATCTCTCGCAGCTACGGGCCTTCCTCGGCATCGCCAACTACTACCGCCGCTTTGTTCCAGGGTTCAGCGAGCTAGCCAAGCCGCTCAACGACTTGCTCCGCAAGGGCGTTGCCTACGTGTGGGGACCAGAGCAGCAGGCGGCATTTGATAAGCTCAAGGAGCTGCAAGTGAGCGCTCCTGTGCTTCGGTGTCCTGACTACGTGAAGCCCTTCATCCTCCACACCGACTGGTCGCAGGCAGGGCTGGGCGCTGTGCTGGTGCAGGAGCATCACGGCTTTGAGCATGTGGTGGCCTACGCCAGCCGCAGCAACAACCGCGCGGAAGGCAACTACGAGGGGGAGTGCCTGGCAGCGGTCTGGGCGATTGTGCACTTCAGGCACTATCTCTACGGCACGCACTTCTGCCTGGTCACCGACCATCAGCCACTTAAGTGGCTCATGACGTCGGAGCGCTTGACCAGCAAGTACGCCCGGTGGGCGCTTATCTTGCAGGAGTACACCTGCGACGTGCACCACCGTCCAGGCTCGACCAACCTGGACGCTGACGGTCTCAGCCGTAACCCGCTGCCCTCCTCGAGGGATCTCACTGTGGCCCGCCACGATGAGGATGAGCCGGTGGCCTGGCATGCGGTGGCCTTCCCGACCTTCACCGTAGACGGCGATGTGCGGCTCGCAGGGCTCACTAGCCTGGACATGGTGACCGTCACCACTCGGCGATTGGCATTGGCAGCGGCAGAGGATCCAGGACAGCTGGCAGCGCGGTCCCGAGGACGTGTGGGACGACGCCCCAGTGCTGCAGTACGTCACGGCCAAGGAGTTGGCACCTGATGCCAGCGCACGCGAGCGCGACCGCATTCTCAGGCGCAGCCGCGACTTCATTTTCATGGAGGGACACGTGCGGCGCGTGATGGCAGACGGCTCCGTCCTGGTGGTCCCTGAGCCTGCCATACGCAGTCAGCTGGTGCGCCGAGTGCACGAGTCTCTCGGGCACTTTGGTGTCAAGCGCACCCTCATTCTTCTTCAGGCCAAGTACTGGTGGCACGGCATGACTAAGGTCGTCGTCGCTGTTGTCAGCAGCTGCACTCTCTGCGACCGTGTGCGCTCGAGCTTCACAGCACACACCGTTGCCCTCGGCCCCCTTCCTATTCAGGGGCTGTTCTACAGGTGGTCGCTTGACTTGGCTGGAGAGCTGCCCAAGTCTCGCCAGGGCAACCTCTACGTCTTGGTGATGATTGAGCACATGTCCAAGTGGATCGAGCTCGTGCCCTTGCCCAACAAGGCCAGTGAGGGGATCGCTCAGGCCTTCCTTGATCAGGTCCTTAGCCGTTTTGGCGGCTGCGCTGAGGTGCTGACCGACCAGGGCAAGGAGTTCCAAGGCAGCTTTCAGAAGTTGCTGGAGCGCTCTATGATCGACCACCGCACCACCTCCCGCGATCATCCTCAGGCTGACGGCCTCGCCGAGCGCATGGTGCAGACCGTCAAGCTGGGGTTGCGGAAGTACTGCCTTGCCCACGACCGTACCCACTGGGACGACGCCCTCCCTTGGCTGGCGATTGGGTACAGGTTCAGTAAGTAGGCCTCCCTGGCCTCGCACTCTCCCTACTTCCTTCTCTACGGCCGACAGCCCATCCTGCCAGCAGCAGCCAGGACTGTGGCCGAGAACGTCTTGGACTTGGACAGTCCCGAGACATGGAGTGCTCTTATCGAGCAGCGTGCTCAGCTCTTTCGGCACCTGATGCCCATGGCCATGGATAACCTCAGCATCGCACAGCATCGCGACACACTGAGGTACGCCATGACTCGTGGAGGAGCCTATCATCAGCGGGTGTTGCAGTTTTCCGCAGGTGACTTCGTGTACCTGCGACGCCAGACGAAAAACACCCTCGACACCAGCAGCTCACCGATCATCCTGCGCGTCAAGCGTGCCTTGGCGTCAAGAGTTCTGGAGCTGGAAGGCGCAGATGGCCGTCTTCAGAAGGACCACACAAAGAACTGTGGGCCGTGCCACCTTCCTAACCTTGACTTGCAGGTCCGTCCCCGCGACGCGCGGCCGCCCAAAGACTGGGCGTGCCAGATCTGTCACAGCACTGGCCAGGAGGCCAAGATGCTGCTCTGCGACAGCTGCAACCTCGGCTTCCACATCGGCTGCCTCGACTCGCCGCTGGCCCGCATGCCAGCTAGAGACTGGTTCTGCGGAGACTGCACTGAGCTAGCCTTAGGCAGCGTACACAGCCCATCAGCTAGAGGCTGAGAGCTGGGGGGGGAATTAAAACATTTTCGGCTTGACTCCCTTTTTGGCTATAACGCCACATGTATTATAGACTCCATTGCAGCAAAGCCTGCTTGCCTATGATGTGTTGCTTATGCCTATGGTGCGCACTCGACCTCGGAACGCACGACAGCTGTCATAATTTATTGAGTCGAGGTTGTCGTATAAAAACCAAGCTCCACATGTGCGGAACATCAACCTAGGAAGGCCGACTTTGCATTGACCTTACGCATCCGTATGTTGACCTTTTCTAAATTTCCAAGTCACCAACGTGTAGCGCGTCGAAGCATCTTCCAAATGGCACCAATTTTGCGTCATTTGGTCAAGTATCGAGCGAGATAGGTGCGATCTAGTCCGCGTCACCTACCGGTCCCTAGCAAAACTTTCCCAAGGCCCAATTTGTGACTCTATGTCCCCAAAGGTGACATTGTTGGCTCTTCGTGACCCCAAGCTTTGTGCGCACAAATCCGCGAGCCCCTTAGCCTACATAAGCTTTGCATTTCCATAGTATATGTGCATCATTGAGGCTATAACTTGGTGACTGCATCACCTACTCCTAGAGTAAGCTTTCTCAATTTCCAGATCCACTTTTGAGGCGCTATCTAGGTAGAATCACCCAAAGTAAGCTCGGCCAATGAGGGACACATAGCATATCCTACGCACCTTGCTTTGATTGGTTTAAGTTATGCTTAGCCTATAAGAGTGCTAGTACATGCCTTGTACACATTAGTGGACATAGGAGAGCCTCCTAGAGTGACCACATGCACTGGATCCGCCGCATACCCCGTCGGATTTCCAGGAGTATAAGTACTAGAGATGTCCCTGGAGGAGACATCTTTTAGAAGTCCATTATGCCAGGTGAAAGTAACAGAGATTATCAGTAAAGCTTACACTTTTATCTCTTGTGTTTTCAGGACCACTTAGTTACTCTCTTGTGAGGAGCAAGCCCTCCAAGCTTCCAGTCACTTGAAGAATTCACAAGTTGTGAGCGAAGTCACAGCTTAAGCTCTTGCCATAGGACTACTCTGAAGATCATGATGTGCTTCCAGTGATCTTTTGGGCCATACTTCATTAGTTGTTTTCCTACCAAATTACAGTCTTGAGGTGCTCACTCTGGAGAGTACACATCCCTTAAATTAAAACATTTTCGACTCGACTCCCTTTTTGGCTGTAACGCCACATGTATTATAGTCTCCATTGCAGCAAAGCCTGCTTGCTTATGATGTGTTGCTTATGCCTATGGTGCCCACTCGACCTTGTAACGCACAACATTTGGACTAACATACGTTTTCACCACCCCTTGGAGAACTCTGTTAGTTCTCTCAATTTGCCCATCAGCCTCGGAGTACTTAACAATGTTGAATAGTGATTTGACTCGCATGAACCCCACCAAAGCTCCCCACAACTTGGACGTAAATCAAGAGGGGCCAGTTGTCTTTATCTCGTAGCAAGCTATGTACACTTCCAAATGGAGGGGTGTAATACGCTGGCTTGAGATTGCGTTATTTATGGGTGGAGCTTTATGGTGAGAGGGTCTGAATGGCAGTACACTCTTCCCTAAGCCACTCTAGGCGTTGCTTTAATCCTGAAAAATGGACTATTTTTTTAAGGGGGGGGGGGACTTTCTTTCTTGCTTACTTGGGTGTTTGCACTTTGTGTCCTCTCTTGGTATTCCTTTGTTGCTTCTCCTCCACCCACTCGTACCTCCGCAATTCCTTGTGACTGTCACTCTGTGTGGTTCCTATGATGCGGAGTCGTCGGCACTTTATGGTGTGCTTATGTGGTTAAAGCTGTCGAGTCGACAGCTATTTAAGTTGGGAAGAGGGAGATGGGATGTGTATTAGGAGTATTCAGTAAGCTGTGCTTACCCGCATACTCAGTAGCAAGTGTATGTACTAACTGAGTCATACACTGCCACGTTCTACGTATGTACTGCATTAATATTAGGAGCATCAGTGACTGACTGGTGTAAACTGTGAGTTGCAGTACACTGTTGTGAGTTGCAGTACACTGTTGGAGCAAGTGTACGTACTAATTGAGTAAGTACATTGCCATAAGTTGGATTGGGTAGCAATGATGCATGGCACATCAGGGAACTGCTTGAGGTGACCAGCATATTGCTCAAAATCATATGTTTCTTTGAACTTAAAGTGTTCTGAAAATGTGGTTAAAATTGAACATTTTCATTGGCTCATTAACCTGATGTTACTCATCTTGTGAGGGCATTCAATGCCATCAAACCAATTGGTCTCCCTTTTCCTTCAGTACGCTGAATTTTGAGCAGGTTCCTAAGTCACAAAAAAATTGCTTGTGAGGAGCTTTCAAGGTGTGAGCACGGCAGGAGTTGAAGACCAAGAGAAGGAGAAAAGGCTTAGTTCAATACGCTGAGCTTTAATAACATTCTTTCATAGTTTGACCTCAAAAGGAGGCTGTTCAATTTGGGTGTGGTTTGCATGGTGTGAGGTGCTCTATTATGTCTTTCAACCGGAAGGACTATTGTGAGTAGGGGTAAGTCCAGGCATGTCTTCAGTTAATGATTGTGAAGTCAGATGGTTGCTTGCATGACAATTTGTTGTGATTGATTTTTACTTGCACTGGGTAGGTGAATATGTCACGCTCATGTTTTGTTTGCTTGCTTTGCTTCACCTAGTTGGCTGAAGTGTATTATCAAATAAAAGTATCATACGCTGAGTGTTGTCGAGGCGACAACGATTTAAGTTGGGGAGATTGTAATGAATCAATTCATTATTTATTTAATTAATTGCATATATAAATATAACACTAAATAAGTATTATGTCTATATACTCGCATGTGCAAGTTCATCTAAATGAATGTATGTCGATGCAATGCGAGTTTACTTACTTTGTCAAAAAGGTCAGCAGGATGACTTTTGTACCATAGTGTAGTTTGCTGACTTTGTTGAAAAGGTCAGCAGGATGACTTTTGTATCATAGTATAGTTTGCTGAGATTTATATATCAGTTATATATAGGATATAATATCAGTAGGTTGACATATAGTAAGCTCGCTTGATATTAGTCAATATACTTAGCTTCAGTACGCTGAGGATAGACATATTCATTTAGATTGTTATTTGTAGATTGGCACATGTGACCGTAGTATACTGAAAGTTGGGAGGTCGACTGAGATACGGTAAACCGNTGGGAGGTCGACTGAGATACGGTGAACCGATGTCCTACCAGTGTGGCTAACTCCTGGGTAGGCAAAGCCGTCGTCAGTCAACTGAACAGTTAGGACTTCAGTCAACCGACCAATTAATATGGTCGTTATACCTAGATCCGCAGGTCCCAACTTAACGGGTTTCCCACGAAACGGCGCACCTTGCGCCGTGGTCAACCAGGTGGTCACTAGGTACATAGCAGGCTGGGATCTCGTGGTCCCTCATGCTGGACAGTAGGCTTTACAGTCGGATTTCTACTTGCAAGTGATGTGTGCACTTTTTGGATTCGTTCTAATGACCAGCCTTCACGGAAATTGCCATGGCTGCTTCGTTTGCGCTGCAAATGGAGCGAACTAGGACTTTTCGGAAAGGTCTCGTCAAGATGCATCCGTTGCCGTTAAGGTGGCTTAATTTGGAGTAGTATTAACAGAGTTATGCCCTCTGACATTCTGAGGTCACACAGCGGACAGATTCCATGGTTTTTGCACCTAAGTCAGTCAGATGTGTTTGAGCTACATTATGGTCATCTGAATGAGAGCACCTTTGCTATTCAGTCCCCTGATGTTGTGAATGTGCTATACATGCTTGCATGCCTGGTAGGCAAGAGGCCGTGAGTTTCTAAAGGAGAAGCTCAAGTCCTCAAGCTCGCCTCTTACTTGTGCCTCGTGGTAGTGTGCAACTATGGCACACTACGGTAAGTGATTCAAGAGGTGTAGATGAGTAAACGGAATTCATCATAAGGGCGAAGATCGCTCCCTGATTTCACACGCTTTCACCTATCTCTGATGTTATATATTTAAGTGAAATATATTAATCTTGAATAAGCAAGATTCATTTCACAATGAAAGCTATACGCTTGGGAGGTGCAGATTTTTGCCATGCCCGTTTCTTTGCCATTGGCGTCATGCCTAGTCGCGTCGGAACCAGGGCACGTGTGATGCTTCTCAGTACGTGCGTTGTCGACCAGGTTGACGTGTCGGTGGTCTTTCGCTCGAGTGTGCTTTGCCTAGTCGCCTGGTCAATGCATCCTTGCACGTGTGAATTGACTTGGTAGATCGATCATGTCACATGTGTCGATGGCAGGTAGATTGAGGTTAATCCATTTTTGGTCGTCCTCCACTTACACTGCAAGCGAAGGAATCAGCACTTAGTGTTTTCACACAAGACTCTGCGCTCTCTAAATCCTATTTCGAAACTTGGTGAATTTTGCAAAAAGTCGTATGTTACTCATTTTTCCTTAAGGGACAGAAGTGTCTTACTTCTAGACAGGCTTTCGCCCAAGTTGAAGAATTCACAATTGAACAAATTCTACTTTGCAGTAATCACGTCTAGGCAGATCAGCACTCAACAACAAGGGCTTTTGCTTAACTTTCACATAGTCACAGTTTACAAATCTAAGCCCTTTCGACTTGGGCTCTTCACCCAACGTCGCGCCTATCAGTTCTTCACTGCTGGCTAGGCTTACTTAGTTCTTCACTGAGGCTTTCTCGCTAACCCTTCTCTTGCTTTTAGCAATTGGACAATAGACACTTGAAATGAATCAATATATTGGATAGATATAATATTCATATAGATATAATACTTAAATAAGTTCAGCCTGCTTTAGTTAATATTTAGTTTGCTGGATGTAAGTCTGCTGGATACTTATTACTTAGTTAAATGACTCAGTCGGGAGTAGCAGGCTGAAGTCCATTAAGTCAGCCCGTTGACTTGGGTCAGCTTGCTGACACATTCTTCGACAGTCAGCTGGCTGTCGTACTCGGCAGCAGCGAACTGCCTAGCTATGCATCTAAGTATTGTGTGCTAGATCAAAGGCCAGATGACACCCTTAAGGTGGATGGCAATTCGGGATGATGGGAGATGGCTGTGGAGTTGGTTAGCCGAGGTCCTACCAACGTGGTTAACTCCCGGGTAGGCGGTGCCATGGCACTTGCCGTTGAACAGTAAACTCATTCCATGTACATATGCTAGGTATTGGTCTCGAGTTCGGCATTCGAAAACGAGGCCAACTCTCTTGTACTGCTTACTGAAAGATATCTGAATCCAAGGCGAGAAGCCATTGATACGCACTGTCTGCTAGCCTTGCTTATGTATGAGTTTACTGATTGCAATATTGATGCTCGTTTACTTGCATTTGACTTGCGAGTATTGTCCACCGCTAGTACGTTTGTCTTTTGCTGTTTAATCGGTTAACAAAAAATACCATAAAGATTACTCGCTGATATAAAGATCTGTAATAATTGTTAATCGTCTATTGGTAAGTCGATTCGTTTCAACACTTCTGAAAACTTGGAAACTAACACTGTAAGGTCATAGGATTATAAAGTGCCATTTTGAGTTTCATGAAAGTGTGTTTTGTTTGTAGAATAATATAGAGTGCATTTTGATATAAAGTTCATTGACTATGGTCAAGTATTGAGAGAGTTATGGATTTTCGAAGTTTAATTAGTTTTGAGGTCGGTTGACGACTGTCCTTCATTCGCGGTGAGCGTGACCGTCAGATTGACCGACAGAGTCGAGCGATCTGGCCCGTTAGAATGAACTCGAACCTTCACGTAAGTTCGACTGACGCGGAGTGCCGACTAGGTCAATTTACCTAGAAGTTGCGGTTTAGCCTAGCGCGGCTAAGATAGAATATTCTAGGAATGTCGATGCATGTATGTGGACGTCAATTCGGCCCGACACGTCAGATTAGACTGATCTGGCTTACTCACGAATATTCTGGAAGGGACGATTTGACGAACACTTAGGAAAATCCGTAGCTTCCTCCTAGAGAGGATGAAATGAATCGGCTTACCAAATAGGGGATTAACAATTAATAGAGATCTTTATATCAACAAGTAATCTTTATGGTATTCTCCGTTAACTGGTTAAACAGCAAAGGACAACACACTAGCAGTGAATAATACTCGTAAGTCAAATGCGAGTAAACTAGCATCAATAATGCAAATCAGTAAACTCATACATAAGCAAGGTTAGAAGACAGTCTGTATCAATGGCTTCTTGCCTTGGATTCAGATCTCTCTCAGTAAGTTTTACAAGAGAGTTGGCCTCGTTTCCGAATGCCGAACTCGAGAGCAATGCCTAGCATATGTACATGGAATGAGTTTACTGTTCAACGGCCAGTGCGATGGCACCGCCTACCCGGGAGTTAACCACGTTGGTAGGACCTCGGTTAACCAAATCCACCGCCATCTCCATCATCCCGAATCGCCATCCATCATAGGGATGTCATCTGGCCATTCATCTAGCACACCACACTTAGATGCATATCTAGGCAGTTCGCTGCGACCGACTACGGAAGTCAGCTGACTGTCAAAGAATTTGTCAGCAAGCTGACCTAAGTTGACTTCAGCCTGCTGCTTCCGGCAGAGTCATTAAACTGATGATTTAATAAAGTCCAGCGGACTCGATATTAATGACAAGGCCTTTCATCCTACATCATTTGTGAGGAGCAAAATGTCAAGTAATTTTCCTAAGCTTTCTTAGCAATATGCCGCTGCACTCTTTAATATGATTGCAACTAGTTTCTTTCCTCGTGAGTCACTACGCTTCCACTAGGGCACTTTGCCCCTTTCATCTGGTATCGGAGCTGGGATAGTTTGCATATTATATTATGGAGTCGCAGTCGGCAACTGGAGGAGGCGAACATGTCGAGTGTAGTAATTTGAGTTATTATATATTAGTTTGCATATATTTCAATGTTTTCAAATATATTTCGAGTAGTATTGTGTGGATTCAAGTGTGAATAGGTACTCTAGTGACTTGGTTCATGTCCTTTGAACCTTCTAAGGCATTTTCGAAGTTAGAGGAAAGACCTAGAAGAACTCCACGTGGCAAAAGTCAAATGTGCCATTTTTAGGTCAAAAGGACATGTGTACATTATTCTAGAAAGAGGTGGCAAGTTTTGGGATGTGTTGGGTGCCAACACATCAACATACACCTTCCTAGAAATTACTTATGTAGCAAGTATATAAACAAGAGCTAGAACATAGAAAGACATTCCAGAATCACTCTTGTACTTGCCAAAATCCAGAAATATATTAACTTTCAAGAAGCCATCTCTCTTTCAAGAAGCTACCACTTGTGTTCAAAGATCCTTGTCTTGAATAGATAAAGTATTCTGTTTTACTAAGTACTTTATCTATCTGTTTCACTACAGTGGTATCGGAGCTAGGCACTTTGGTAGCAGAAGAAGATGGCCGATCCTCAAGACCAACAGCAAGCTTTCGAAGGAAGCCCTTCCTCTCCAAGACACCCTCCTCCAGCGCCGATGGGAGAGCCCACTCAAGAAAATCTGCAACAACAAGAAGCACCACAAGGAGGAGCACACCCTCCTCCAGCGTCGATGGGAGAGCCTACTCAAGGAAATCTCCAACAACAAGAAGCACCACAAGGAGGAGCACCGTCAAATCCCGTGGCAGCCGCTATAGCAAAGTTGACCCCACCACAAGGAGTTCCCGCAAATGAGTGGGCAGCCTTCCTAATGACCGTCCACAACCAAGTGGGCTTGGCCACCTATGAAGCAACCGTGCAAGCGTCAAGAGAAGCTATGGCTGCCATGGTTGCCCCTATTGCGAGCAATGCTCAAAATCCAGCCCCGGCTCAAGCGCCTCCACAAGAGCCAACGAGAGCAAGGAAACTCATCAAGCCCGGCAAACCCGACACTTTCAACCCCGGGAAAGGTGCCAACCTGAATTTATGGCTCTACCAAGTGGAGACGTACCTCGCATTCCTTGAAGTACCCGAGGAGGACTACGTTCCCTTTGCCGTTACCTTACTTAGAGGAGCAGCAACATCATGGTGGCGTAACTATCAAGCGGCTATATATCAAGCTATGGCGCACCCCATGCTCGGCCAAGAGCCCCCACCATCATATGCAAGATGGGCAGATTTTCGTGAGGCCCTCAAGAAGCAATTCATGCCCATCAATGCGGAGAAGATTGCCCGAGGAAAGCTCCACCATCTCAAGCAAACGACGTCCGTTCAAGAGTATACATCCAGATTTCACGCCCTCACTCTTGAGATCCCCAACATGTCTCTCGAGGAGAAGATTGACCGCTACATCTTTGGCCTCAAACCCAAGGTGGCAAAGGAAGTGGAGTTACGCGACTTGACGGACTTCTCAAAGATCATTGAAGTGGCCCAAAAGGTGGATACCTTGGATTTCAAGCACTCCGTGCCTTCATCTTCACGGGTACCGACGACGCGGGTGTACGCAGCCCCTTCCACATCCGAATCTGGACCCACACCCATGGAAATCGGAGTTATTAAAAGGGACCCCGCGGCTGCCCGGAAGAGTGGAAGACCCTCCAATGACACTTATGATGCAAGAAACCAGCAAGGAGTGAAAGCAAGACTCTCCCCGGCTGAAAAAGAAGCTCTCATGACGGCTGGACTATGCTTTTATTGCAAGGAAAAGGGCCATCGTGCACTTTCATGCCCCAAAAAGTTGTCAAAAAACGGACAGCGCCGGTAGGCCAGGAGCCTACCACCCCAAGACCCACTTCACGAGAAGGCAACACGCCAAGTGAGGTGGAGACCCCCGTTGAAGACGACGTTCCAGCCCCAATGAGTTTGAGAGGTTACCTTGGAGGAGAGAAGGTCCACATCTTGGTGGATAGCGGAGCTCAAGGCAACTTCATTGCTGCAGATTTTGCCACCAAGCACGGTATTACTATGCGAACTCTTGACCACGACGAGGAGATTATGATGCCCGATGGATTCTCCTATACTACCCCTTCCAAGAAGACGTACCCCTTGGCACTCTCTATCAAGTCCTTCAAGGATAGAGTAGTGTTCTCCCCCATGCAATTGGGCAAGTACGACGTCATCCTAGGGACGCCTTGGTTGACCAAGCACAACCCCCAAGTTGATTGGAGGACCGGTACTATCAAGATCAAGAATGACATCACTTCAAGAATCTGTATTTTGCGCGCAATCCAGAATATCCAGACCCAAGACATCCAGAAGCCGGCACACGAGATACTATTGTCCGCCCTCCAACTCAAGAGACTTGTGAGGAAGGGACACGAGCTTCTTTTGGCCTTGATCACGCCAAAAGACATCAAGAAAGACATCGAGAGTCAAGAAGGCAGCCCCGTTCCCAAGGAGATACAAGAAGTCTTAGAGGACTACAAAGAAGTGTTCTCCCCGGAATTGCCCAAGGGCCTACCCCCCAAAAGATTCGTAGACCACAAGATAGAGTTGGAGCCCGGAAGCAAGCCCATCTCTCGGCCTACGTTCAAAATGTCATACACGGAGCTAGACGAAGTCAAGAAGCAAATCAAGGAGCTACTGGAGCATGGCTTCATTCGACCTAGCAAGTCGCCATTTGGAGCCCCGGTGCTATTTGTCAAGAAGAAAGATGGTACCTTGAGGATGTGTGTGGACTATCGCGCCCTCAACAAGATCACCATCAAGAATCGATACCCGCTGCCGCGCATGGATGAGCTCATGGACCGGCTGGTTGGAGCCAAGTACTTCACGAAGATTGACTTACGGAGCGGCTACCACCAGATTCGCATCGCAGAACCGGACATAGAGAAGACGGCATTCAGGACAAGATATGGACATTTTGAGTTCATGGTCCTGCCATTTGGACTCACCAACGCGCCAGCAACTTTCATGACTATGATGAACACCATATTTCAGCCCATGTTGGACAGATTTGTGGTGGTATTCATCGATGACATCCTTATCTACAGCAAGACCCTTGAAGAGCATGCGAGACACTTGAAAGAAGTCCTTGAAGTATTGAAGCAAAACAAGCTGTTTGCGAAGGAGTCAAAATGCGAGTTTGCCAAACAAGAAGTGGAGTTCCTAGGTCTCCACGTGACTGCTGATGGCATCAAGATAGACCCCAAGAAGACCACGGTGGTGGAGGAATGGCCAACCCCCACGACCAAGAAAGAACTCCAGTCATTCTTGGGATTTGCCAATTGGTACAGAAAATTCATCCAAGGCTTCTCGCACATAGCAGCCCCCCTGACAGATCTACTCAAGAAGGACAGGCTATATACATGGACCGAGAAAGAGGAAGAGGCATTTCAAGAGTTAAAGCGAAGATTGACCACATCCCCGGTGCTCACACTCCCAAGTCCAAACCCAGATTGGCCCTTCCACGTCATCACCGATGCATCTTCCTATGCAATAGGAGCAATCCTGCTTCAAGACCAAGGCAAGGGACTGCAGCCCATCGCCTACGAGTCAAGGAAGCTAAATCCAGCCGAGCAAAATTATACAACCACGGAGCGAGAGGCATTGGCGATTGTACATGCCTTGAAGGTTTGGCGCTGCTACGTTGAAGGACGCAAAGTACTGGTCACCACGGACCACGAGGCGTTAAAGCACCTCCAAACGCAGCCGTATCTCTCAAGGAGACAAGCAAGATGGAGCGGATACTTGCAACAATACAACATCACGATTCAGTACCAGCCCGGCAAGACAAACCCGGCTGACCCCCTCTCAAGACTGCAATTAAATGCAGTGATGGTATCCCTGAAGACAGATCTGGAAGCTCGATTTTCAGCCGCCTATGAAAGAGACCCTTACTACAAGAACGGAGAAGCAGCCTTGGACCCATGCAAGAAGCAAGAAGGCAATTATTGGGTGAGGCAAGATACGGGCCAGAGATGTGTTCCTAATGACTTAGACCTCCGGCTCTTGCTTCTACGAGAAGCACACGACAACCCTCTTGGAGGACACTTTGGAATCCTAAGGACCACGGGCGTTCTAGCTAGGACTTATTGTTGGCCAGGCATGTCTAAGCAAGTCAAGGAGTACTGCAGGAGCTGTGACACATGCCAAAGAATCAAGCCATCATCGCAAAAGGCGGGAGGACTCCTCCAACCACTACCAATCCCCGAAAGACAATGGACGGACATCTCAATGGACCTTATCGTGGACTTGCCCGTGACACCTCGAGGCCATAATGCAATACTCACGGCGGTGGACAGACTTACCAAGATGGCTCATTTTATTCCCACGACGACTAAGGCTACAGCACCACAACTTGCAAGACTCATCTTTGACAACATCTTCCGACTCCATGGACTACCATCAAGAATTGTGTCAGATAGAGATCCAAGATTCACAAGCCATTTCTGGAAAAATCTCTTCAAGAACTTGGGTACATCGCTGGATATGTCTACTGCCTACCACCCACAATCAGATGGGCAAACCGAGCGTATGAATCGTACCCTAAAGACCTCTCTAAAGGCCTACGTGTCTACCCTCGAGCAAGACTGGGACATGTACTTGACCCCCCTCGAGTTTGCCTACAACAACACTACGCAGGCCTCTACCCAAGAGTCCCCATTCTTCCTCAACTATGGCTTCCATCCGACCACGCCACTGAGCTTCACGGCTGGCCATGATGAAGTACCTGCAGCCACAGATTTTATGGAGACATTAGAAGCAGCCCTTACAGCAGCGAAGAAAGCTCTACAACACGCGCAAGATGCTCAAGCAAGAGTGGCGAACAGATCCAGAAGAGAAATTACGTACAGAGTGGGTGACAACGTGTTACTATCATCCAAGAACATTTCCCTGAACAACAGGCCTGCCGGCAGCAAGTTCTCTCCCAAGTATTTGGGACCCTTCAAGATTATCCAGCAAGTCAACCCCGTTGCTTTCAAGCTAGAACTTCCCCAGACTATGCACATCGACCCCGTATTCCACGCTTCCCTCTTCAAGCCATATGTGCAACCCGACAACAAGTTCCCAGGACGTGTGACAACCCCACCAGCCCCAACAATAGTGGATGATCATTTGGAGTACGAAGTGGAAGACATAGTGGCTATGAGAAATTTCAGGAGACAGCAGCAATACTTGATCAAGTGGAAAGGATATCCAGATTCGGAGAATAGTTGGGTGGCGGCGCACTACCTTGACAAAGTTCAGAGAAAGTTGAAGCGCTTCCATGCCGCCAACCCCCATCTTGGACCAGCCCCAAGTCTCTCTACTAGAAGCCCGAAGACTTCAGGGAGGCAGCCTGCCACCATCAAGAAGCAGCAGAAGACCCCTTGGAGGCAGCCTGCAAGAACAAGAAAGAGGAAAAATTGACATTAGACACTCTTCTCTTCTCGCAGTTTCTGGACAGAAAACTAAAACTGCTACTGGTAATAGGTCTCTGCATAATAAATTCTGAAAATTTACCTGGCTGTAGTCCATGAGTAGCCGGTCATTTAGAGTCCAAGTTTGCTCAATTTGGAGCACTGGTGAGAGAGATATGATGCTCTAAGTAGAAGGGGGTCAGGCTGCTGGCATTGTTAGGGCAGAATATGCCTTCTGACATTGTGCCCTCCCCTGAACTTGGAATGCTCTGAAACTCAAGACTCTGGTAGAACATCTTACAGCGCCCAGTTTGAGACTTAGTTTGCAGAATTTGGAGAAGTATAGAAGGACTTATGATTTTCAGAAGTTTCTGCACAGATTTGGAGGAGTGCCTACTCTCTCAGCTCTCAACGACACTCCAGAAATGAGAATGCTCTCAAATTTGGTGACCCGGTAGAGTTCTCCGACGCGGTCCGTCTGGCACTCGAATTTTCAGATTTGGAGCAGTTCTGTGGCCGCTATGAATTTTTGAGTTCGTGGCAGATTCTGGGCCAACTTGTACAATTTTCTTTATCATTAAGGAGTAGGCTAGCCAATAAGGTCACACCACCTACGACCTTGCCTAGTCTACCTTACATGTGTAGCACCTGACTTGGCGCCTTTGACTAGTCCTCTTCACATGTGTGGCATCTGACTTGAAACTGTTGACTAGTTTGCTCCACATGTGTAAGACCTGACTTGACGCGCCGAGACGTCGCTTTTTCTATCGGGGGGGTGATGTAGTGATTTGAGTTATTATATATTAGTTTGCATATATTTTAATGTTTTCAAATATATTTGGAGTAGTATTGTGTGGAGTCAAGTGTGAATAGGTACTCTAGTAACTTGGTTCATGTCCTTTGAACCTTCCAAGGCATTTTCGAAGTTAGAGGAAAGACCTAGAAGAACTCCATGTGGCAAAAGTCAAATGTGCCATTTTTAGGTCAAAAGGACATGTGTACATTATTCTAGAAAGAGGTGGCAAGTTTTGGGATGTGTTGGGTGCCAACACATCAACATACACCTTCCTAGAAATTACTTATGTAGCAAGTATATAAACAAGAGCTAGAACATAGAAAGACATTCCAGAATCACTCTTGTACTTGCCAAAATCCAGAAATATATTAACTTTCAAGAAGCCATCTCTCTTTCAAGAAGCTACCACTTGTGTTCAAAGATCCTTGTCTTGAATAGATAAAGTATTCTGTTTTACTAAGTACTTTATCTATCTGTTTCACTACAGTGGTATCGGAGCTAGGCACTTTGGTAGCACAAGAAGATGGCCGATCCTCAAGACCAACAGCAAGCTTTCGAAGGAAGCCCTTCCTCTCCAAGACACCCTCCTCCAGCGCCGATGGGAGAGCCCACTCAAGAAAATCTGCAACAACAAGAAGCACCACAAAGAGGAGCACCGTCAAATCCCGTGGCAGCCTCTATAGCCAAGTTGACCCCACCACAAGGAGTTCCCGCAAATGAGTGGGCAGCCTTCCTAATGACCGTCCACAACCAAGTGGGCTTGGCCACCTATGAAGCAACCGTGCAAGCGACAAGAGAAGCTATGGCTGCCATGGTTGCCCCTATTGCGAGCAATGCTCAAAATCCAGCCCCGGCTCAAGCGCCTCCACAAGAGCCAACGAGAGCAAGGAAACTCATCAAGCCCGGCAAACCCGACACTTTCAACCCCGGGAAAGGTGCCAACCTGAATTTATGGCTCTACCAAGTGGAGACGTACCTCGCATTCCTTGAAGTACCCGAGGAGGACTACGTTCCCTTTGCCGTTACCTTACTTAGAGGAGCAGCAACATCATGGTGGCGTAACTATCAAGCGGCTATATATCAAGCTATGGCGCACCCCATGCTCGGCCAAGAGCCCCCACCATCATATGCAAGATGGGCAGATTTTCGTGAGGCCCTCAAGAAGCAATTCATGCCCATCAATGCGGAGAAGATTGCCCGAGGAAAGCTCCACCATCTCAAGCAAACGACGTCCGTTCAAGAGTATACATCCAGATTTCACGCCCTCACTCTTGAGATCCCCAACATGTCTCTCGAGGAGAAGATTGACTGCTACATCTTTGGCCTCAAGCCCAAGGTGGCAAAGGAAGTCGAATTACGCGACTTGACAGACTTCTCAAGGATCATTGAAGTGGCCCAAAAGGTGGATACCTTGGATTTCAAGCACTCCGTGCCTCCATCTTCACAGGTACCGGCGACGCGGTGTACGCAGGCCCTTCCACATCCGAATCTGCACCCACACCCATGGAAATTGGAGTTATTAAAAGGGACCCCGCGGCTGCTCGGAAGAGTGGAAGACCCTCCAATGACACTTATGATGCAAGAAACCAGCAAGGAGTGAAAGCAAGACTCTCCCCGGCTGAAAAAGAAGCTCTCATGACGGCTGGACTATGCTTTTATTGCAAGGAAAAGGGCCATCGTGCACTGTCATGCCCCAAAAAGTTGTCAAATAACGGACAGCGCTGGTAGGCCAGGAGCCTACCACCCCAAGACCCACTTCACGAGAAGACAACAAGCCAAGTGAGGTGGAGACTCCCGTTGAAGACGACGTTCCAGCCCCAATGAGTTTGAGAGGTTACCTTGGAGGAGAGAAGGTCCACATCTTGGTGGATAGCGGAGCTCAAGGCAACTTCATTGCTGCAGATTTTGCCACCAAGCACGGTATTACTATGCGAACTCTTGACCACGACGAGGAGATTATGATGCCCGATGGATTCTCCTATACTACCCCTTCCAAGAAGACGTACCCCTTGGCACTCTCTATCAAGTCCTTCAAGGATAGAGTAGTGTTCTCCCCCATGCAATTGGGCAAGTACGACGTCATCCTAGGGACGCCTTGGTTGACCAAGCACAACCCCCAAGTTATTGGAGGACCGGTACTATCAAGATCAAGAATGACATCACTTCAAGAATCTGGATTTTGTGCGCAATCCAGAATATCCAGACCCAAGACATCCAGAAGCCGACACACGAGATACTATTGTCCGCCCTCCAACTCAAGAGACTTGTGAGGAAGGGACACGAGCTTCTTTTGGCCTTGATCACGCCAAAAGACATCAAGAAAGACATCGAGAGTCAAGAAGGCAGCCCCGTTCCCAAGGAAGGAGATACAAGAAGTCTTAGAGGACTACAAAGAAGTGTTCTCCCCGGAATTGCCCAAGGGCCTACCCTCCAAAAGATTCGTAGACCACAAGATAGAGTTGGAGCCCGGAAGCAAGCCCATCTCTCGGCCTACGTTCAAAATGTCATACACGGAGCTAGACGAAGTCAAGAAGCAAATCAAGGAGCTACTGGAGCATGGCTTCATTCGACCTAGCAAGTCGCCATTTGGAGCCCCGGTGCTATTTGTCAAGAAGAAAGATGGTACCTTGAGGATGTGTGTGGACTATCGCGCCCTCAACAAGATCACCATCAAGAATCGATACCCGCTGCCGCGCATGGATGAGCTCATGGACCGGCTGGTTGGAGCCAAGTACTTCACGAAGATTGACTTACGGAGCGGCTACCACCAGATTCGCATCGCAGAACCGGACATAGAGAAGACGGCATTCAGGACAAGATATGGACATTTTGAGTTCATGGTCCTGCCATTTGGACTCACCAACGCGCCAGCAACTTTCATGACTATGATGAACACCATATTTCAGCCCATGTTGGACAGATTTGTGGTGGTATTCATCGATGACATCCTTATCTACAGCAAGACCCTTGAAGAGCATGCGAGACACTTGAAAGAAGTCCTTGAAGTATTGAAGCAAAACAAGCTATTTGCGAAGGAGTCAAAGTGCGAGTTTGCCAAACAAGAAGTGGAGTTCCTAGGTCTCCACGTGACTGCTGATGGCATCAAGATGGACCCCAAGAAGACCACGGTGGTGGAGGAATGGCCAACCCCCACGACCAAGAAAGAACTCCAGTCATTCTTGGGATTTGCCAATTGGTACAGAAAATTCATCCAAGGCTTCTCGCACATAGCAGCCCCCCTGACAGATCTACTCAAGAAGGACAGGCTATATACATGGACCGAGAAAGAGGAAGAGGCATTTCAAGAGTTAAAGCGAAGATTGACCACATCCCCGGTGCTCACACTCCCAAGTCCAAACCCAGATTGGCCCTTCCACGTCATCACCGATGCATCTTCCTATGCAATAGGAGCAATCTTGCTTCAAGACCAAGGCAAGGGACTGCAGCCCATCGCCTACGAGTCAAGGAAGCTAAATCCAGCTGAGCAAAATTATACAACCACGCAGCGAGAGGCATTGGCGATTGTACATGCCTTGAAGGTTTGGCGCTGCTACGTTGAAGGACGCAAAGTACTGGTCACCACGGACCACGAGGCGTTAATGCACCTCCAGACGCAGCCGTGTATCTCAAGGAGACAAGCAAGATGGAGCGAATACTTGCAACAATACAACATCACGATTCAGTACCAGCCCGGCAAGACAAACCCGGCTGACCCCCTCTCAAGACTGCAGTGATGGTATCCCTGAAGACAGATCTGGAAGCTCGATTTTCAGCCGCCTATCAAAGAGACCCTTACTACAAGAACGGAGAAGCAGCCTTGGACCCATGCAAGAAGCAAGAAGGCAATTATTGGGTGAGGCAAGATACGGGCCAGAGATGTGTTCCTAATGACTTAGACCTCCGGCTCTTGCTTCTACGAGAAGCACACGACAACCCTCTTGGAGGACACTTTGGAATCCTAAGGACCACGGGCGTTCTAGCTAGGACTTATTGTTGGCCAGGCATGTCTAAGCAAGTCAAGGAGTACTGCAGGAGCTGTGACACATGCCAAAGAATCAAGCCATCATCGCAAAAGGCGGGAGGACTCCTCCAACCACTACCAATCCCGGAAAGGCAATGGACGGACATCTCAATGGACCTTATCGTGGACTTGCCCGTGACACCTCGAGGCCATAATGCAATACTCACGG
>WELA01012483.1:282190-297938 GCA_009602735.1 Mesotaenium endlicherianum
GGAGGCAGCCTGCAAGAACAAGAAAGAGGAAACATTGACATTAGACACTCTTCTCTTCTCGCGGTTTCTGGACAGAAAACTAAAACTGCTACTGGTGATAGGTCTCTGCATAATAAATTCTGAAAATCTTTTTGGCTGTAGTCCTTAAGTAGACGGTCATTTAGAGTCCAAGTTTTCTCAATTTGGAGCTTTGGTGAGAGAGATATGATGCTCTAAGTAGAAGGGGGTCAGGCTGCTGGCATTGTTAGGGCAGAATATGCCTTCTGACATTGTGCCCTCCCCTGAACTTGGAATGCTCTGAAACTCAAGACTCTGGTAGAACATCTTACAGCGCCCAGTTTGAGATTTAGTTTGCAGCATTTGGAGAAGTATAGAAGGACTTATGATTTTCAGGAGTTTCTGCACAGATTTGGAGGAGTGCCTACTCTCTCAGCTCTCAACGACACTCCACAAATTAGAATGCTCTCAAATTTGGTGACCCGGTAGAGTTCTCCGACGCGGTTCGTCTGGCACTCAAATTTTTTGATTTGAAGCCGTTATGTGGCCGCCATGAATTTTTGAATTTGTGGCAGATTCTGGGCCAACTTGTACAATTTTCTTTATCATTAAGAAGTAGGCTAGCCAATAAGGTCACACCACCTACGACCTTGCCTAGTCTACCTTACATGTGTAGCACCTGACTTGGCGCCTTTGACTAGTCCTCTTCACATGTGTGGCATCTGACTTGAAACCGTTGACTAGTTTGCTCCACATGTGTAAGACTTGATTTGACGCGCCGAGACGTCGCTTTTTCTATCGGGGGGGTGATGTAGTGATTTGAGTTATTATATATTAGTTTGCATATATTTTAACGTTTTCAAATATATTCGGAGTAGTATTGTGTGGAGTCAAGTGTGTTGAAACTGGGTGTAGACTTTTCCTCCAATTGCATTTGCCATTTGCCTTAGCATCGCCTGCATCTCTTGTTGCTCTCTGGTCATTGTTGGTGCTGCCTGCTGCCCCGCGCGCTCAACATGCTCGACATGTTCGCCTCCTCCAGCTGCCGGCTGCGACTCCATAATATAATATGCAAACTAGCCCTGCTCCGATACCAGATGAAAGGGGCAGAGTGCCCTAGTGGAAGCGTAGTGACTCACGAGGAACAAAGCTAGTTGCAATCATACTCAAGAGTGCAGCGGCATATTGCTAAGAAAGCTTAGGAAAATTACTTGACATTTTGAGTGGCAAGAAACTGCTCACAAATGATGTAGGATGAAAGGCCTTGTCATTACAAACCCGTAGAAATTTACAGAAGTGAAAACTGATAAGAAACAAAGAAGTTATGCCTATTTATAATTTTCTGCCTAAGTGCTCCTCCCTAGGAGGAAGCTACGGATTTTCCTAAGTGTTCGTCAAATCGTCCCTTCCAGAATATTCGTGAGTAAGCCAGATCAGTCTAATCTGACGTGTCGGGCCGAATTGACGTCCACATACATGCATCGACATTACTAGAATATTCTATCTTAGACGCGCTAGGCTAAACCGAAACTTCTAGGTAAATCGACCTAGTCGGCACTCCGCGTCAGCCGAACTTACGTGAAGGTTCGAGTTCATTCTTACGGGCCAGATCGCTCGACGCTGTTGGTCAATCCGACGGTCGCGCTCACCGCAAATTAAGGACAGTCGTCAACCGACCTCAAAACTAATTAAACTTCGGAAATCCATAACTCTCTCAATACTTGACCAAATTCGATGAACTTTATATCAAAATGACCACAAAAATGTACTCTACACTACTATACAATCAAAACACACTTTCATGAAACTCAAAGATGCACTTTATAAACTTATGACCTTACACAGAAGAAGGACGGCATATGGTATTATGGTGATTCCAACAGAGTGGTGGTACCTGACATCAAGGAGCTACGAGACTTACTACTTGCGGAGCATCATGACTGGCTTATATGCTGGACACTTTGGAAGCAAGAAGACGGCAAACGTGCTGAAGCGGAAATATTACTGGAGAAATATGGACAAGAACATCGAGGAGTGGATGAGGAGTTGCGATGCGTGCCAGAGAAACAAGACACCAAATTAAAAGAAGGGAGGTACATTGCAGCCCCTGTCTATTCCAGAGTATCCTTGGGAGCAGATTGCTATGGATTTCATCACATCGTTACCAGTCAGTGGTCAAAAGCACGATGCAGTATGGGTTGTGTCTGACAGACTCAGCAAGATGGCTCACTTCTTTCCCATGAAGGAGACTTCTACGGCAGCGGATGTGGCACGGCTATTCCTTGATCATATTTTCAGGCTACATGGGTTGCCGAAGGCGATCGTTTCAGATCGGGATCCAAGGTTCACTAGCAACTTTTGGCGGTCATTGTTTACTTTGATGACGACCAAGCTGAGTATGAGCACTTTCTATCATCCTCAGACAGACGGGCAGAGTGAGAGGCTCAACAGAACTCTGCAAGAGGTGCTCAGGAGTTTCACTATGGAGGACCCGTCAGAGTGGGACAAGAAGCTGCGAGGATTGGAGTTTGCCTACAACAACAGCATGCAGGGATCCACCAAGCAGTCACCATTCACTATGATTTATGGGCGAGAAGTATATCATCCAGGGAACATCTTGTTGGAGAAGGCTAAGGAGACTCAGGTTCCTACTACACAAGCTTTTATGGAGCAGATGGCCAACACTTAGCATATGGCGAAGACGTGTATTTGGAAGGCACAGGAAGAGCAGGTCAAGCATGCTAACAAGCACGGGAGGGAAGTGACATTCCATGTGGGCGACAAAGTACTCTTGTCCACAGAGAACCTACCTTTCACAGGCAAGAGGAAACTGCGGGCACGGTTTACAGGTCCCTCTGTAGTGCTCAAGCAGGCGAATCCAATGGCCTATAAGTTGGAACTTCCTTCAGGCTGGCGTATCCATGATGTGTTCCATGTCAATTGTCTGCGGCCATACATTGACCCGAATGAAGGACATCCAGGACGACTACCTACACCGCCACCACCGGTCGAGATCGATGATGTATTGGAGTATGAAGTGGAGGCGATTGTCGGCGATCGACGAGTTAAACGAGGTCAACGATTTGTCCACGAGTATCTGGTCAAGTGGAAAGGCTACCATGCGGACGACAACACTTGGGAGCCAGAGGCCAACTTGACTCATTGTAAGAGTAAGTTGAGACGTTATCTGCAGAATGCGTCGAGGACGTCGCATCTTGAGGAGGGGGATGGTGTAAGGTCATAGGTTTATAAAGTGCATTTTTGAGTTTCATGAAAGTGTGTTTTGTTTGTATAATAGTATAGAGTGCATTTTTGTGGTCATTTTGATATAAAGTTCATCGAATTTGGTCAAGTATTGAGAGAGTTATGGATTTCCGAAGTTTAATTTGTTTGAGGTCGGTTGACGACTGTCCTTAATTTGCGGTGAGCGCGACCGTTGGATTGACCGACAGAGTCGACCGATCTGGCCCGTTAGAATGAACTCGAACCTTCACGTAAGTTCGGCTGACGCGGAGTGCCGACTAGGTCGATTTACCTAGAAGTTTCGGTTTAGCCTAGCGCGTCTAAGATAGAATATTCTAGTAATGTCGATGCATGTATGTGGACGTCAATTCGGCCCGACACGTCAGATTAGACTGATCTGGCTTACTCACGAATATTCTGGAAGGGACGATTTGACAAACACTCAGGAAAATCCGTAGCTTCCTTCTAGAGAGGAGGACTTAGGCGGAACATTATAAATAGGCATAACTTCTTTGTTTCTTATCAGTTTTCACTTATGTAAATTTCTACGGGTTTGTAATGACAAGGCCTTTCATTCTACATCATTTGTGAGCAGTTTCTTGCCACTCAAAATGTCAAGTAATTTTCCTAAGCTTTCTTAGCAATATGCCGCTGCACTCTTTAGTATGATTGCAACTAGTTCCTTTCCTCGGGAGTCACTACGCTTCCACTAGGGCACTTTGCCCCTTTCAAACACAGCACTCACCATTTTATGTGCTCTTCGCAGGCTTGTGGTATTTGGTCCGTATTCGTGCTAAAACTCCTAGTAAATCATATTTGCAAGCTCTCTACTTCCTTCAAACAAAATCCCTTCTTAGAAACTCCAGAATTGTAACTTTTATATAACACAATGACAGGAAATCAGCAAGCGTTGGCAGAGTTGTGTTTTCTCAGGCTCTTTGCGGCCTTGGGAACTTCTTCTCCTTCGCGCCTTCTCTCTCTCTCCTTCTTCTTTCTCCTTTGCTCCTTTTTGCTTTTTGGCATAGAAAGAATGAGGTAAGTTTGTGCAAGTCTTGTGCCCATCTCAGGCACCGCACACGCCTCTCTTTTCGAGAGTGTCGAGGCTTAGTCATCGCCTCAGCATGCATGAGCTCCTTGTAGTTATCGCTCGTGACAACTTAATTTGTTCGACGTCACTCAGCGTGCACGCACGTCTTGTGACTGTCGTGCGTGACAGCCTTAACCTCTTGGTCAGCATGCACGCCTATGTGGCGGTTGAGCCTATGTCCCTCCGAGGTGGCAGCTCTGTCATGGCAGCTCCATTGCAAGTCCATGGCTGAGGTGGCCTGCCTACTTAGCTCATTCTGACTTGGCACTTGCTAGGATGGCTGCTCAATCACCTTTGCCTTACTTGGCAGCTGTTGTGTGGACCATTTGCAGGTCTTAGTGGGGTCAGCTTCCCAGCTGGATTGGTTGTCAAACCCCACCAGGTAGAGACGGCCACAAGTAACTGTCTTCTGTTGAGCCAGCAAGTTAAGAAGTTATGTAGGACAAATCAAGTGAAGGAGATGTAACTTGTTTCGGTGGCCCAGGCCAAGTCATCAGATGGAGCAAGGGTGAATCCTAAAAACCTGGATGAATGTACGTCGTCGTAGGAGCAAGTAGTGGTGAATAATTCCCTTTCTAAGAAGGAGCAGAGCCCAACTGCTCAAAAGAAGGAGAAGTCTGCTGAGATGCCTGCCCAAATTAAGACGCTGTTGGAGGAGTTCAAGTGCGTATTTGCTAAGGAGCTATCTGCAGGATTGTGCCCTTAGTTATGGAGTACATATTCAAAAAATACGTGAAACAAATGCGTATTGTAAAAATATCGTTTAAAAAATAGAAATACGTGTGTAGTACGTTTTTTCAACATTCTCGAAAAAATTGGCAGGGCTTATAACTTTCGAAATGCTTAGAAACTTCGAGCGCAATTGGCCGCAAATGGTGGAGGACTCAATTTGCTATGATATGGATTTAGTGAAAGTAAATAGTTGAGTGTTACATTTTCAAACCACCAAAGAATCAATTCTACCTTGCCGGGACGCGTATTTTGAGTATTTCAAAAACACGTCAAAATACGTGGTGTACTATGTCGTTCACGGACCAATATGCGAGTGTCCCATAACTAGGATTGTACTTGCAGGTAATTGAGGAGTGGATTAGGAGTTGCGAGGCGTGCCAGCAAAACAAGACACCTATGTAAAAGAAGGGAGGTACCTTGCAATCCTTGTTATTCCAGAGTATCCTTGGGAGCAGATGCTATGGACTTCATCACATCGTTACCAATTGATGGTCAAAGGCACGACGTGGTATGGCTTGTGTCAGACAGAATCAGCATGATGGCTCACTTCATTCCCATGAAGAAGACTTCTACGGCAGCAAATGTGGCACGGTTAATTCTTTGATCATATTGTCAGACTATATGGGTTGCCAAAGGTGATTGTTTTAGATTGGAATTCAAGGTTTACTAGCCTTTTTGGCGGTCATTGTTTACTTTGATGGGGACCAAGTTGAGTATGAGCACTTCCTATTATCCTCAGACAGACAGGCACAGTGAGAGGCTCAATGAAACTCTGCAAGAGGTGCTCAAGATTTTTAGTATGGAAGACCTTCAGGGTGGGACAGGGAAACTGCCAGGGGCGGAGTTTGCCTACAACAACAGCATGCAAGGATCCACCAAGCGGTTACCATGCACTACGGTTTATGGAAGAGAAGTATACCATAGAGGGAACATTTTGCTCGAGAAGGCCAAGGAGCCTCAAAATCCTACTACACAGGCGCTTATGAAGCACATTGCCTAGATTTCGGACATGGCTAAGACGTCTATTCGGAAGGCGCAGGAAGAGCAAGTCAAGCATACTAACAAGCATCAGAGGGAAGTGACATTTCATGAGGGTAACAAAGTACTCTTGTCAAGAAAAGAACCTGCCTTTTACGAGCGAGAGGAAACTGCGAGCACAATTTACAGGTTCATTTTGGTGCTCAAGCAGGTGAATCCAGTGGCCTACAAGTTAGAACTTTCTTCAGACTGAGGGCATACATGATGTGTTCCATGTCAGGTACTGCGGCCATACGGTGACCCGAATGAAGGGCATCCATGACGACCACTGCTCGAGATTGATGATGTATTGGAATATGAAGTAGAGGCAATTGTCGGCAATTGACGAGTAAAGAGGAGTCAACAATTTGTGAAAGAGTATGTAGACAAGTAGTAAGGTTACCATGCAGACGACAACATTTGGGAACCGGAGGCAACCGAAGGCCAACTTGACTCATCGTAAGAGTAAGTTGAGGCGTTATCTACAAAACGTGTCGAGAACGTTGCGCCTTGGAAACGGGGACAATCTAAGGTCAATGGATTGTAAAATACATTTTTGTAGTTATTTTGATGTAAAATTTGTCAAATTTGGTAGAGTATTGAGAAAGTTATGAATTTCTGAAGTTTTATCAATTTTGAGGTCGGTTGACGACTGTCCTTAATTTGCGGTGAGCGCGACCGTGGGATTGACCAACAACGTCGTGCAATCTAGGCCGTTAGAGTGTCTTCGAATCTTCACGTGATTTTGGCTGACGAGAGTGCCGACCAGGTCAAATTACCTAGGAGTTTTGGATTAGCCTAGCGCGCCTAAACTTGTATATTCTAGACATTCCTATGCATGTATGTGGACGTCAAATGGACCCGACACGTCAAATCAGGCTGATCTGGCATACTCACGAATAATCTAGAAGAGACAATTTTACAAACACTTTGAATTTTTGTTGCTAAGCGGCCCTCCCTCCTAGTAAGGTGGAGTTAGGTCAAAAAAGTATAAATTGGCTACTTCTTCATTTCTCATCAATTTTCACTTTTCTAAATTTTTGCGGGTTTGTAATAAGAAGGTCTTTCACCCTATTCTGTTTGTGAGCACGTTCTTCCTACTCACAATATTCATTTTTTTTGAAAGCTTTTTTATTGATATGCCGTTGCACTCTAGAGTATGATTGTAACTAGTTTGGTTCCTCGTGAGTCAGTACGCTTCCACTAGGATACTCTGCCCGTTTCACACATAGTAATTGATTGGGCCAGACTGGCCCGATGTCATGAACTTCTACGTCACAAAGTGCCTCTCTTGCTTGACCTTACCATCATATGTGATTTTGTCAGCAAGCTGCAACAAAATTCTATCTATAGCAAAGTCAGAGGCATCAATAATCACTACCTTGCACACATTTGCTAGGGTTATACACAACAAGAGCAGGGGAAGAACACATAGCTTTTTTAAGGGTTCAAGATAGCTTGCTGCTCTTCTTTCCACATATACCTATGTTCTTCCTTGTGAGTTCATTCATTTTACAGGTTTTAGTGAAATCTACTAAATAAATTATCAGTAATAGTCCGCCACTCCGGAAAAGGATCTGACTTCAAGGACAAATTTTGGTATAGGCGAGTCGCTTAGTGTCCGGATTCTCTATGAGTCCACAATAATGCTATCCTAACTGACTACATATCCCAAAAATTTGATACTCTTCCTCAAACATTCGCATATTACTCATTTTAACATGCACAATCCTGTCTAAAAGTCTACGTTACTATCCTCAAGTGTTCAGCATGTTCAGCTTTATTCTCAGAGAAGATCAATACATCATTAAAAAAGACTTGTATGAACTAAGTGCGATTTGAGTATGGCATTTATAGCACCCATAAAGGTAGCAGGGGCATTAGCTTAACCAAACGATATCTCATGGTAAATCATAGTCTCCACACCGTTTGCGCAATGTACGTTTGTGTTCATCTCCCTCAGCAATTTTAATTGATGGTATCTAACTTCTAGAATACTTTAATACTAAACAGTGTTCTAAGCAAAGCTTTGATTATGGGTACAGCATACTTATTTTTCACGGGTTTTTTTTTGAGTGCTCTGAGATGCCCACACAATTTCATGCTGCCATCTTTTGTGTTAAAAAAAGAATGTATGCGCCATGCTCTTTTTTATGCATCATAATGAAGTCCAAAAAATAGTTAATAGAGTTAGCTCTTTGGGTGAGGTCCAGAACTGATTAAAAATTGAAGAGCAAGAAATTCGATGCAATATTATACATGTCTACTTCTTTGTCTTCCGATAATATTTGCTTATTGTGAGTTTTAGGACATTTGGACCATTCCACAAAAATATCCAAAGTGCGCCAAACCGCTGAGAATTTTTGTCAAAACGAAATAAGGGGGGTGCACGGAATCTGCCGCGTGTTAGCACGAATTCTGTTTGTACTTTTGATGCTCGTAAATGGCAGTAACTGCCTGTATAGCAGATACAGGTCCTGCGGGTGTCTGCGACCGGCTGCGAGCGCGAAACTAGACGACTGCTGTCAGGTGAGGCTCTGTGTGTGGCATTAGTCCAAGTGATGTATTTCAGGTGAAATCTCTTGCGCAGGGATATATTTCTGGCAATTCAAAGCTGCGTCTATCGGCATTTAAGCGTGTAGACTCTGGAGTGCACGCCGTATCTTTCATACAGTCCGGTTTTTCAACATGTTTCCAATTTGGTGTTCCTTTGCTTCATACATAAATATTCAGGTTCCAGCACTGCTTTATTCTGCTTCGAGTGTTTTGGAGTTTAGCGGATTTAGTCGTACCCAAGAAAAATATCCGCACACGGACGTTTATGGAGCACAATTCTGCCACTCCGAGCTGTTCGAGCAGCTCGATCTGTCGAACGCTCGAAACCTCGTGATTCAGAAAGGACCGAAATACAAATATGTTTCCAGGAGTTCGGTACAGGGTAGCTTACAGCAGGCAGCATGCATTGGCATGCATCATCAATGTGTACTCAGTACCAGCTTAGTACTGGCCGTGTTACTCCACTCTCGCTGCCACAATCACTAGACAAGCGTTATCGGAAAGCGGATAATGTGACCCCGAAACTACTAAATGACGCCTCGTCTTGTTGCTGAGGCTCAGGACATGTTCACGAGTGCAGGAGCGTTTGTCGTCATCTACTAAAAGATATACGTTCATCACCCTACTTGCTTATTAACGCCCGAAGAACCTTTCTTGACCTCTGTACACACTAGTATGTTCTGAGCATTGTATACCACAGATATCCTCGTAGCAATTTTGCAAGCATGAGGATGGGAGAGGTAGAATCAACTCGTATGACACGCTCTAGTAGGGTGGACGGGATAGAATCGAATTTGACAAAGACTACCAGTTCGGTCGGTAAGACAACCAGTCGCTGGGCTAGCTTTGGATTTGGAGACAAGAAGAAGGCAACAGAGAACAAGGCAATAGAAAATAGGGATCCATTATCTCAGGGAGGAAAAGTAAAGGGCTTGGAAAGCCAGAAGCAGTGGTCATCTACCTCTAACCTCACGAAGCAACTGGAAAGTCACAGATCGTTCTCTGGGTCTATGTCTGCACAGAACAGCCGGAACTCAAGCACAAATAGCACCCCAAGGGACTCTCCACGCGGAGGACATGCTTCGAGTATTTTCGACACTAGCGGGGGCAGCACTAGTATCACAAAGAAGGCCTTTGCAGATATCCGAGAAGTGTACATGCTGGGCAGGGATTTGGGGAAGGGCAAGTCGGGCACAACGAGGATGTGTATAGACAAAAAGACAGGAGAACGGTTGGCATGCAAATCCATCAAGAAGAGCAATTTACAGAAGGCGTCAGATGTTGCAGAGGTACAAACCGAGGTGGCAGTGTTGGAGGCTCTCAAAGGAATGAGAAATATAGTTGGCTTCGTTGCTTCTTATGAAGACTCTCAGGTGACGAGCTCACCTTACTCTTACCAGCTGCATTTTGCCTCGTTACATTGGCAAGACCACCTTCTGACGATCTTATTCTTCTTCACCTTGTCAATTTTGGCCAGGTCGGTATGTAGTACACTCGTGGCATGAATTACGAGCGGGTATATTTATAGTCGATGAGCATGGGGTTGCGCTTTGGTTCGTGTATGACAATTGTTTGCTGAAGAAACTATGCTGCCCCTCTACGTGGATATCTACTGGCCAATGTTCTCAATTGCATCTACTGATATGTTTCGTGCATTCCACTTCTGACACATTGACATCAGCTTCTGCTTGTGAGTTTCAGTATATCCATTTGGTGATGGAGCTTTGCGAGGGAGGGGACTTATTTAGTCGTATCAAGGATAGGGGGCGCTACTCTGAAAATAAAGCTTCACGGACCTGCAAGGCAATAGTGGAGGCAGTCAATTGCTGCCGCTTGAAGGGAGTTGTCCATCGAGACTTGAAGCCGGAGAATGTGTTGCTCGTCAGCCACGAATCAGACACCACAATCAGGCTCGCTGACTTTGGTGTGGCTGCCATCACAAGGCCAGGTACATTTCCGTCATTGCCTGCTCTCTATTTCTCCATCTGGTATTTGCCAACGGCTAGACTGGCTAAATCTTCTGGCGCCAATTGCCCCATGTGCTGCTTCAGATGATCACCAGAATAAGCAGTGCCATGCGGGCCTTGTATGAGTACCCCAGACTTTGAATGGTGATCACCCTGCTGGCGGTCATGTTTGATGGTCCATCTGTCAAAGAGCCAATCATTTATATGGGTTGCCATTGTGCAGGCGAGAAGCTGAGCTCCAAGGAAGGCAGCACTTTCTATGTCGCACCTGAGGTGCTGAATGGCAGCTACGGGTTGCAGGCAGACATGTGGAGCATAGGAGTGATCCTGTACGTTCTGCTGTGCGGAGAGCCGCCCTTCTGGAGTGATCGCCCTGAGACCATCTTCAGCACAATCAAGGCGGGAAAGTTTGACATGAAGCAAGGAGTGTGGAAGGACATCTCTGCAGACGCAAAGGACCTCGTCCAGCAGCTACTCACTGTCAATCCCGGAAAGCGTGCCACGCCGTCCGATGTTCTCGGTATGCCCCCTCACCTCGTGCCACATGTCCACTTGCCGCTCTGCAAGCAATTTAGCTTCTGCACGATGTTGCAACCTTGTCAAGTTGTCCACTTCCTATCGCACTTGGCAAACTCTGTGTAGCTCCAGGATGTTTGGGTGCGATTTTCTGCGTGTCTCTCAGCATCTGGAACTAAGGCTGACAGCCAGTGTCTCTTGCATATACTGCTCACGCCTCGACCTCTTGTTTCAAGCCTTACGGTCAATGACTCCTACAGCATTGTACACGTGCCGATGAAACTGCAGGTCACCGCTGGATACTGGCTCACACCTCGGGGCCACAGGCCAATGGCAGCAGAAAGATGGCGCCGGTGGAGGACAGCGACCAAGACTATATGGCCACCCGAAGTTCGAGAAGGAGGTCGCTAACTCTCATGGAGGAGCCAGAGGAAGGACTGGTCGTCGGCAGACACAGGATCCAGTCTTCTGACGAGATCCCGGACGACATCCACCTGGCACTTCGAGAAGCAGCTGCAACAGTTGCTGCAGGCTCCTCTTACTCCCGAAGCTCGAGCAAGCTGTCAGGAGAGCATCCGCAAGATTCACACATGTCTTCTTCGACGTCTTCCAGGCAACAATCCATGGAGCAGTCACGCGCATGCCATGCTCCGCAACGTGAAGAACCCAGGAGGGGTGCTGAGGAGGATGCGCATGGGAGACTGCGCTCCAGAAGGAGGTCGCTTGAGGTTCCTCAACAGGAGCCGCAGCAGCACCGCCGGAAGTCAGTGGAGATTCCTGCTCGTATTCAAGAGCTGCTTGCGCAACCCCAGGGGGGGGTGGGACCCCAGGGGGGGGTGGGGGGCACCTCCAGAAGGCGTTCGCTGACTGGCACAGTAACTGGCGCCTCTGCGGAGTCCAAGGGGCGGGTAAAAGCCCGGAGTGTATGGGATGCGTTCTCATAGGTCAATGCCGACACTCACGCTCACGCACTGTCAGCAGCATCTCTTGCGGAAGACATGCAAAATCCCCCTAGGTCAATTAATGCCAAGCACGGGAGGTAAGGTCCAATATGATATTGGGAATGTAAAGAGTTGGTAAGGTGCAGCAGGGGGCGGAGAAGTGGGCCACGGTGCTTCCAGAGCTGCCCTGAAGGCTGAGCATGTCAATACCCCACTATTGACGTGCACGTGTACGCCAGTCACGGACTTTTTTTTGTACGGTGTAGAGAATAATGATCCCCAGGAGTCAGGCACGTCATGCTGAAACAGCAGCTGACAGCAACGTGTGTGTAGGACCTCATTCTATTCATTCTTTTCTTGAGCACCTTGATCAAAGGCTCGAGACTGGTAGTAAAAATAAATGTTAGCTAGTGTAGGAGTAAGTTGATTCGACACTTGTCTGGCCCTCCTGCACAGTCGCGTCTTACACAAGTTTGGCAGGCCTTAACAGTATACATGTGGGCCAAAGGCCTATGCTACATCCCATTGTTGCCTGATACCTTGCGAACAGACAGCCCCTGAAAGTAGGAGCAGCTGATGGCTGAGCACACATCAATGCACCTCAAAGGAACAGTGCCAAGCTGGCAGTATCCGCCCGAATGAACCTGCCTCACCTACCTTCGTGTTTAGCTTCTTATGCTCTGCAGTGTGGATATACCTGGCATAAATGAGAAGTCATTCCAAACCCTGACCATCTCTGCAGATAAATATATACCCACTTCATATTTGCTTTGACATGTGCGGTCAAAGACCACGCATTGATCAAATTGGAGGCGTAGACAGGCCCACACCATTCACCAACAAATTTGTTTCTCTGCCCCAACTGCAATCGCAAGGACACGACAATGTAGTGCAGCACCAGCGATTGCGGCATGCAGCTGCAAGCAAAGGACAAAGATCATCCCCCAAGAATGAGCAAGCTCACACCCACACTGTCAATTGCCCACTAACCTCTTACCTTCTTGATCGATGGCCTCAGGAGAAATTTGAAGTCGTCCATGAGATTGACAGCACTTGAAGCCTGAAGCATTTTTCCGTGCATAAGAACACGACCATAGATTATATGCACATGAGAACAGAGCATACTTGCATCCAACGAGCACTAAACACAAGAATAATGTCACCTTTGAAGTCCCACCATTTGAGAAACTGTCCTACACAGACAGAAGGCCCTGCTTTTGTTGGTGTGTAACTTCAGACACTTTCTTATTGGACCATGTCCATTGTCGCGAACTCTGCACCATCTGAAGTAGCAGATATACTGTCGAGCACATTTTGAAGGTGTCTGGTGGTCATATTTGTCAAAACCGCTGCATGGGTCTTAGTACCAACATTGAACACATGGAAAAATTATGCACATATGTGGCGACTCCAGTAACACAAGCAGATACTGCACAGAGGGCCTCCAGACGTATAGGGAAGATAACCATCAGCTCCTTTCTCGTCCACTTCAGTCTCAAGTTTTTGGAAATTTGGCTCGTTGAAATGAGCCTCTAAAACTGTGCAGATTTGTAGTTCACGTTTCGCGTTAAAAAGAATTCGTAAAGCTTAGTACGAACACCATTGATGATTCCAACAGGAATATGTATAGTATCTAGTTGACTTTATGCTATTGATTGGCGGAAAGAATTTGGAGCACATCGATAGCCGTTCACTAAGACGATGGTGGGCCCCATGAATTACCAAGCAGTTCTTCTAGTTGATAATGGCTCCAAGGAGCTGTTTCCTCTCGTTTCCAAGGTGCGAATCATCATTCGTATTGAGCTCAGCTACCTGGTTTGCTAGTCGCTATCTCACTTTGATCACCGTAAACACTTCTATTGGGCCACACGACACGGCACTGCTGCATTTGATTTAACGATGGCCTTGAAGGCATAATCACGGTCAGGTCAAGTTGACTGTACGGCCTGAGTAACATGCATATCAGAGCAGAGCTATGTTCTGAACAGCCTTGTCGTCTCTGAGAGGGAACCCATTTCTCTGTCCCTTCTTATGTTTCACAGGAGGTACCCAAGGCTCTGCTGCCAGTTGGCAACAAGCCTCTGCTGCAGTATAGCCTGGAGCTGCTGGAGGCCTGCAGTTTCGGAAAGCTCTTTGTGGTCAGTATCCGAGTGTCAACCGCGTCACATTTCCAGAAGTCACATGCTCAACCTGCAGATGTTGGCGCTGAGTGTCTTTGACAAAGAAGGCCGCTTCTGATCATATCCTTGCCTCTCATTTGTAGGCTTCAAACAGGTTTCACGAGTCTTGACTCAACGCAAGCAACTGAGGCACATCGGTTGCCTGTATTTATTAAGACTCACATGATGGAGATCTCGGCCTGTAATTTGGGGGAGTTTCACGACCATCCGTTACTTAGAGAGCTCTTCGTAATAGGGGGCAACTGAGGAGGGCACCGCTGAGGAGGAGCCAGCCCTTCAACCTCCACTAGTTTGGGAGGGTTCCTGGGAAGACTCAGGCTGCTGAGACAGGCCTCTTGGCATGGTGGGGGTCTGAGGTTTGAGGGCTGAGCCAGCTTCGAGGCACTACAGAAACAGCCCTTTTGTGCTTGTCACCTGCAGGTGGCTGACATGCTGTGCTGCTGGCAGGAGCATGGGAGGCATGCAGGGGCAGGGTGTTTGTGGAGATGTGATCTGGCTGATGGGTGGACGCGTGGCTGCCATGGGGTGTGCCAGGTGGTCGCAGGGGAGGACACGGCTAAGCGCGTTGCCAGCTGGATTGAGGACACATTTGACGACCGCATCAACGTGCAGGTGCTCCCTCGCGCCCTGGCTGTGACCCGGCAGGCAGACACGGGCTCTGGGGATGGGACTGAGCGCGCAAGGAAGCGAGGAAATGGATGTGTTCCGTCCAATTTCTCCCACTGCGGCTGAGAGAATGGGGGCCTGCCTGCCTGCTGCATGCGCGCGCAGGTGACAGCTGTGCCCGAGGACGCCGGCTCTGCCCATGCCTTGCGCGCCATCGCCTCCAATCTCACTGCCCACGATGTCCTGGTACGGACGCTTGTATGCCTGCCACCTGTCAGCCCTTGTCTCACCTGTCCGTTGCTGCAGACTGCCACGAGCCCTGTGTGACAAGAGACAAAAGTGAGGGTGTGACCGGGTGGGGGCACCATGTGTCATGCACGTGATAAGTCACGTGGTGTGGGGGTGATGGGCAGGTAATGAGCGGGGACGTGGTGACAGATGTCCCGCTGGGGGCGGTTGCGGCCGCGCACCGGCGCCACTCCGCCGCCCTCACCATGCTCCTCGGCCAGCGCGCGGCTGCGGGCGGGCCGGCAGACGACAAGGGCAAGAGCAAGGACAAGGCGCACCAGAGCACACCCCCGCGCGACTTCATCGCCCTCGACCCCTCCAACACGGACCTCCTCTTCTGCGCCTCCGGTGGGTGAGCGGGTGGGGTACTGCCGCGCTCAGTATTCAGGGTTGTGGGATTCAGGATTTAGTGTTTTTGCGATTCGGATTTTGAATTGTGCCCACCTGGTAGAGTAGAGTTGAAGACCCAACAACACGCGCAGCTTGACACTGTGCTGCTTCCGGGTACGGGTGGAGGGCCACGGGGGGGCAGGCTCGCACGTGGGGCAGCAGATGGTGATTCGCCGCTCGCTGCTGCGCTCCACCGGCCAGGTGTGCCCCTCCCCCCTCCCCCCTCCC
>WELA01012483.1:298460-315666 GCA_009602735.1 Mesotaenium endlicherianum
CCCCCTCCCCCCTCCCCCGCCCCCCCGCTCTGTCTCCTGTGCACCGCGAATGCCGCATCAGCCGCCCGCCCTTGGCTTGACCTGTCACACTGCAAAAGCCGCCCTCCGCTTGATTGTCCCTGAGGGATGGGCCAATAGAGTGAGTTCTCACCCCCTCACCGTGCCCTTTATTTGGAGGCCACGGGAGAGATACTGTGCTATATCTCACTGGCAGTGTGCTCGGTCGGGGGTGGGTGGGATGGTGGGGTGGTGCGGCGGCAGATGACGATCCGGACGGACCTGGAGGATGCGCACGTGTACGCGTTTGACCGGCGCGTGCTGCAGGAGGTGCTGGAGGCGCGGCCCAACGCGGCCAGCCTGAAGCACGACCTGCTGCCGTATCTCGTGCGCACCCAAATGGCAGGTCCTCTGCGCCCCCAGCGCCCTGTCTGTCACCCATCAGCATGCTTGCCACCCATCTTTTTTAAACTCCCACGTGATATAGGTATTGATCTGTACGTATATATAATTACGTATAACCTGGCGTCTGGGTATGAATGCACACGTATAACAAGAGAAGGGAGTGCAGAAATGCCCTGTGACGTAGCATGGTCCCTCTCAGAAGACTTGTAGGGGGGGCGTGACTCTCGCCTACCTCAGTGCCTACCTTGAGGCACCGCTTCCTCCCTTCTTGGGGCTGCTGGATCAGAACAATGGGGCACTCGGCTCGGACTGGTTTTCCGGAGTCCGTGGGGTAAGCACACCTTATGTCTGCGGGACTGGGGTGGTCCGGCAGACTATGCATATATGAGCGTGTTATTAGAGTTATAGCCTTGAAGCTTCTGAGGGTACAAATTGTCCATCACATTTTGCGCACGTAGTGAGTGATGGGATGTCAGATGGAGGGTCATTGGTGTGGTTGCATGCACATTTTGAGCAATCGTGGTGAGTGGAGGACACTTGGGCGTGGAATAATTGAGAGAGGGGACTGGGTGGGCCACAAAGCCAACCACTTGCATGTATCATTGAGTGTCAGCTGAGCCTCTGTGCCATGCAACGTCCTTAGCTACCAGCGGAGTATCAAGACGTACATTGTTTGGGGCGGGGGGAGAGGAGCAAGCGCAGAACCCAGCGGGGCTGTCGCAGCAGACGGCCGACGATGACATGGCCCACAGCTCCAGCGAGCGGCTGGGCAGACGAGGAGGGGACCGGGACGGGTCTCCGGCCGCCGAGCTCGACGGAAACGGCGGCGGCAGCGGGCACGAGGCGGCCGTGAAGGACACGCTGGAGTCGGTGCGTGCGGCGGCCATGGACACGCTCATGGCCCGCCGCGCCCCCGGCGCGCGCCGCTGCTGCGTGCACATGGTGCCGCCCAGCCGCTTCTGTGCGCGCGTCAACACACTGCAGGCCTTCGCCGACGCCAACCGCGACGTACGTAGCTATCAGCAGCCCTCCGCGCGATGTGGGCATCTCGTCCCGTCCTGTCGCGCTTCTCGCTCTCAGTCGCGCTCCAGCTTGTCAACTGCCTCAGCTCATTGTACTCCTATCCTATGCTGCCCCGCACAGGCACAGTACAATTGTGGGCAGTGTATGCATGCGTTGCTTTGGTGGTGGTGGGACTGAGGCCTGGAGGGGGAGGGGAAGAGGGAGGGGGGTGGGGGGGATGTGGGGACAGGTGGCGGGAGACGCAGTGCACCTGACGGGGTACACTGTGAGCACGCACAACAACGTGCTGCACGAGAGTGCGCAGCTGGGTGCCAAATCCACCGTGGGCCCGCACTGCATGGTGGGCGAGGGCACGGCCATGGGCGACAAGTGCAGCGTCAAGAAGTCGCTGGTGGGCCGCCACTGCCGCATCGGCTCCGGCGTCAAGGTGCGCTGCAAGGCCTCCCCCTCCCCCTCCTCCTCCTCCTCCTCCTCCTGCTGCTGCTGCTCCCACTTCATGCCCCGATGGCGGCGCACTTGCACCGCCAAGTGCTGGCTGTACTGCTACTGTGAGGTGGTCCCTGGCACCTGCATCGGACAGGCGTCAAGTTGTACGTTACAGAGGATGTGTGCAATCTGTCACCTTGTTCTGTTCCGTATCCGTGTGCTCTTCCCTGCCTGCCTGCCTGACTGCCTACCTGTGCCCGTTCACCCGCCCGTGTCCGGTGCAAATGGAGGAGCTGACTTGTGTCGAGTGGGATGTGGGCGGTGCAGGTCATCAATTCGGTGGTGATGGATCACGTGGTGATAGGCGACGGGTGCCTGGTGCAGAACTCCGTGCTCAGCAATGCCACGCACATGCTCAAGGACTCCATTCTCAAAGACTGCCACGTAAGCTACTCGTCCTCGCCTTCATCCTCCTCCAGCGCACCTCCCTGCATTTGCTGGTTTTCAAGTCTGGCCTGTTCATAAAGCCTGATGATGGGTGCTGGGTCGAACGAGAGCTACTAGCTCGCACGTCAAGAACATGGCAGATAATCGATAAGCCTTTGGAGTTCTGGCATCTACAATTTATTTTCTCACTGACAGCATGGTGGTCACGTTTTGACGCATGCGATGAACCAGGTAGAAGGTGCCGCCGTCTGCTTGTGGAAGGCCACACATGACAAAAGGGCAAGCAATTTGGGGAGTGAGCATAGTGAAACCATTGTGCTCCGCGTAGGGTCACCTTTTGTTTCTTCTTAAACTTAAAAAACCGCGTTGGGGAGGGGTGGTGCCTGGTGCAGGTGGGTGCCGGGTACTCGGTGGCGGAGCGTGCGGAGCACAAGGGCGAAGCGCTGGCTCGCAAAGACAAGTAGGTGGCAGCATGGCTTCTCTTCCATGAGGGGTCCGCCACTTCTGCACGCTCTTGATCGTAGCTGGGGATGGAGACTAGGGTCGCTCACTCACAGCATCTCTGGTACGCCATGTACCCCATTACGATCTCAGGGACTCCAACCTGGTGTGGACTAAAATTGCAGTATTCTGTATCTGGGGTAAATTTTTCCACTCAAGAGGCAATGTGTACGCAAGGCGGTGCTTCAAGCTTGTACTTGCTTGGAGGAAGGTGTTCCTGTCAACGGGCAAGGACTTCTATTTGAGGGGCGCAGAAGATCTTGCTTAGTATGCAACACAACTCCATCTAGAATTCTTCTCTCTAGTACGGAGTTGCAGTGTGGACCAATTTTCCACATCAATTGATCCCTGTAAAAGAAATTCCATGTCACAAGAGTTGCTAGCATCTGTATTTGGTTCAGATTCTTGGCACGTCTTTGCCACCAAGCTCAGGAACGTCCAATGACGGGCATGCAGGGGGAGTGGTGTATGCCGGCTCACAAATCAAGCCTGGTCATGAACAAAGTAGCATCGTGAAGTGCTGTAATGAAAACGAGATATGACGAGTACATGTAGGCAGCAGAAGGGTCCCCGTCTGCACGTGGGCCCGCTTGTTGCTCCCTTTGGCCCTACCTCCACCTACAGGGCAAGCTAAAGTTGAAGGAACCATGGCTTATTATACATAGTTTCTAAAGCTGACACTCCACCGTTAGAGCCCAAACTGCTGCAGCAGAGGGAGCATGGCAGGGTACACTTGTTGACCGAGAGTGATGATACCAGCTATGGCGACGACAGCTGAGATGAGGGCAGCGCGACTGAAGAAGTCAGCCATGCCCTTGGAAGCTTGGAGGGCGACAGTCACCAGGCGCAGCCGGCTGCGCTTCTCCATCGTCATCAGGAACACCAGTGGCTTGGCCGCCTGGTGCGCCAAGTAGGCCAGGATGAAGGTCTGCATGCGGCCAAGTGAGCAGTCAAGAACTCGCCATGATAACTTGGCAAGTTGGGAAGGGGGCAGGCGCTGGGTTGCGGTCTCTGCTGCTATGCTGTTTCCGTCACGTGTGACAGGCTAATCCAATCTCATCGGAAAATGCAACACATCATGGCGCAGGTGGTGTCTACAGCGGAGAGCTAAGATTACCACTGCATTGCACTAAGAAATGCAGCATGCAGCCTGTTTGTGGGTTAACTTGCTCGACAATGCACCACATCACGTGACTGCATCTGATTTATTCCTCCAATAAGATAATGGATGACAAGACCAGAATGTAAGGACAAATTGTGTACCTGGGAGAAAGCCGGCAGCATTTTGAGAAGAGCAGAATAAACAGGTGGCGTGCTAGAAAAAGTGCACCACAGGGCATCTGCCACCTGTATGATCCCCAGGACCACTAAGCACTTTGCCAGGCCTTGCATTCGCTTCACGAGCACGTGCCAGCTGTGCCGCAGCTGCCACCCTTTCCCGATAATCCTGATACTCATCATCAGTAGCCAAATTGAACACGGCATGGCCCTTCAAGGAACACGGAAACTGCAGCTCACGTAATCTGGACCAGAAGCAACTTAAAATTGATGGCCTCCTACGCCTGCTGGCAGGACATCACGAGACAAACTGGGTGTAGACGAGCACCTCTTCAGCTGTCACGGAAGTATCGTAAGGGACACTTGGGCCTTCTTCATGTCCTCCTTTGCTTGTGAAAGTTGGCCCTTTGGGCACCTGTTGAGGTTGTGCCTCGTGCTGCTTCTCAGAAGGCGCTATTGCTCCTGAAGCTTTCTCATCTGTATGTAAGGTTCTTATTAACGGACTATAGAAAGAAGTGATGGAGCCCGACTGACGACCAGTGTAAATAAGCCTTTCATCATACATGCCCGCAGGACCTCTTAGTTCTCCGACATGAGGAACCTCCGGCTCTAGCCTGCATTGCCGTGCAGATGATAGAGGCAAGAGTCGATATGTGACGCCACTGGATTTATTCTCAATGGTATAGGGGGTGTCTGCCACAACCGTATTCTTCTGGTGGCTTACGTCTTTTGCCAGAAAACGTTGAAGGGAACCAATTCGCCATGTCCCCTCATATGAGCAACGGGAAGGAAAATCTTTGAAGAGTGGGGGAGAAGAGGTGCATTTGTTCTTAAGACCTGCCGGATGGCAAGGTGCTAAGTAAGAATGGGCAAAACTTCTCCCTGGGACAAATAACGTTCTTAGTGAGGTAGCAGAAGGCTGACTCCTGCAGACATTCGTCGCAATTTTTAACCACTTCATGCTGGCAAATCAGGGGTACATTCGAAAAAACTGCGTTTCAAAATCACTCCAGCTAAGTCATTTGCAATCATGAACAACGAATTTCGAGGAGCACGCTTGAAGCAGTTGCGATTTTTTAACGAGAAAACGAAGCTCGGAAATGTCTTATGCACGTACATGAACATGTGCATAGAAATATTTTTAGTGCACCAAGAGTGCATATATCTCACATATCTCACTCGCATATCTTTTCTCCTCGAGTGCACCAAGATATATGCGAGCATGAACTTCCAAATGCGGGACAATTTTTGCCAGGGGCTTCACATGACGTAGTGCTTGCGCAATTTTTTTCGCTTATACATCCAATTCATAAGACTGCGTGAGAACTTCGTCCGGCCTTCGCATGCACATGGAAGGCCCGCTCTGGCATGAGGTTTGAAAACCATAGCACAATACTATCCTCCCACTTCATCTTTAAAGCACAGGTGATGCCTATGTTTTCCCGACAAGGTATTGGGTGCTTCGGGTGGCTTGAGTGCATCGTGGCTCGTGGTTGTTCTCTTTGCTGCATTTACGTGGGCTTAAATGTCATGCATGGAGCTAGTGGTCTGTGCGCTTACGCTGAGGCTGTGCTCTTCAAACAGCCCTCTAATACTTATTTGGCGTGTTGAACACATGTCCAACACGTCAGGAGGCCTGTCCTAGTCCATTTTTCTTGAAGTGCACTTTTGCTGCAACGCGGAAAAGTTTTTTTCTCACACCATGAGGTAAGGTATACAGATAAGGAGGGGCAAGGAACATTGATGAAGCGGCACCTTCTCTCATTTAGTGACAGTGACAGGTAAATTATTTGCAGGCTTCTGCTGGCAGCCATTCTCATGCCAAGTTCTGGATCATTTTGCACCTCATGGAGGGCCCCTCTGTCAAGCAGCTTCTGTTTAGGGGCTCGTATATTGCAGAAGCACTTTGTGAACAATGTGACACCCTGTGGCATCAGTGGATCTGTTAGACCCCTTCTACCTGCTCGTTTGCACATTTATATGGAATTGAACTGGACCTGAACCTTAAACTGCGTTCTACTTTTTTTGACAGTTGCTTTGAGTACACAAGAGCCTTCCCATCGTCCTGGGGCTGCTTCTGCTTTTCAAACTTCAGGTCTAGCAGATGAGATATTGTCTTTATCCTTATCTCTTTTCTGATTTCCACTTCCACCAGCTTCCCATGATTAGGAGGCTAGACAACAGTTTTAAGCTCCACATTTTCATAGCTTTTGTCAGCAATATCCTGCTCAGTCCGTTTTCGCCAAGATAGCACATTTCGCAAAGACTTAAACGCTGATGAAGTTTCTGCTCTTTCTTGCGCTGCGCCGCCAGGCCAAGCCTGCCTGAGTTATTGGACATCCCGTACCTGCCCACATTCCCGGCCTTAATTGCCCCCGCAATATGGGAGGCCTGTCAAACTCAGCTTCTGCCCAGTGAGTGGGATGCGCTCTTCCTGTCATCTCCAAGACTCGCCAACAGGTCGTCATTGTAATCTCCTCAGTTGCCAGCTGAACGGCACCTTTTCTTTGGATCCCTGGCTGCAGCAGGGCAACTTTTGTCTATTGCCCCAGTGGATCAGTGGTTCTATGCCAGGTGATGGGCTGCTGGGTAATGCCCCTGCCTCCTGCTTCCTGCGAAGAGGTCGCTTGTGTAAGCAACAGGTGGTCCTTTCTACCTCTGGTTGATGCACCAGAAAGGGAAGGCCCCACCAGCGAGACGCCTGCACTATGCCAGGAGAGGGGTAGCGGGAGAGGGCACATTCAATCCGGGTGCCCTTCCTACCGCTGATCAATGACCAAATGCAATATTAGGAAGGTGCCAGCAGACATAGTCATTGTGGTTGCACCAGCATGTAGTGTGTGCCCAAAGTTTTAAGGATCCATATTTTTGTTGCTGTGACGTATGTACCTTGATGTTCGCCTGGAGTCAAAGCAAAGAGAGAGAGTTTATAGTGGAGGGAGATGTGTACTTGCTTGAGCTCCTGATTGGTCGCTTGCAGATTTTCCACCTCAGCGCTTGCCATCTCATTGCCCTGATGACCACAGACTGCAGGGGGACACATGAGAACCTTAAGATGGTGGATTCAGAACTTGTAGCTTGTCGGAGCTAGTTTGTTGGCCAATTGCTGAACACCGTCCTTCGGCTTCAGCCTTAGAACCTCTGGTCTGATGAGCTAGTTCTGACAATGTGCCATTATGACAGTGCCATTATGACAGTGGAAATTTAGACAGTGGTTCCAATCTTCATAGTCTTGTAAGCCTCAGCAATCCTCCAAAGCCAGCTCAACGGTTAATTGTGCACAATCTTCAATTTCCGATAGAGTTGCTCCATGTCAGCAATCATGGTTGTGCCTCATGCATGTCATAGGCAGCCTCAACGTGGCAATACTAGATTCAACAAAAGTCTTGCAGCCTTTCGCTTTTTACAGCAATGGATTGCACCTGTACTCAGAAGTAAAACACACCTGTTCACCCACCCTGTATGCATATACATGCTTTGCGTGTCCAAATCAAGCCGGTTGGTGTGGTGTGAAATCAATATGAAGTCAGCTTGATGGGTAAAATACTAAGGATACTAAGGTCCTCTTCATGTGGTTATTAATACAAAATAGACCACTCGTACCGATCAGATGCGGACACCAATCTCCACTTCCTCTGGTCTATATTCGCACATGCTAGAGTAGGCTGTGGCAGAATTTCTTTCGCACATATGTACATGGGTGCCACCCATACAGCAAAAACACTTTTGATGGTGGATAAATATGAATGTGCAACAGGGTACGACTACTGATGCTCAACTTGTGTATAAGAAACTATACTCCAGATCTGAAGCAGGATTACTGATGGACCGACGGTCCACATCCAAATTAAGGTGACCACAAATCTGCCCTTCATAGAATTCTCAACCAACCACTCCACAGCACTATCAGTAGCTAGACTAGTCCCGACTAGTAAGTACCAGCCTAATAGCGTGCTTCGGACAGATAAAAAAGAAGGGTTGAAAGACAAAGCAGTCTCACAATAAACCGTAGTACATTTTGTCCAAAAATCCAAGTGTTTTCACCAGATAGCAAGTTCAACAAAAATTGTTGACTAAGAATCCTCCAGACAGCTGTGCGCACTGCTACAGTCAACAAATATATTTTCAACAAAATGTGCTGCTCAAGCAACAAGTCATAACCACAAATCACAGCTTGCAAACCTGCTTTCCTTATAAGTGCCGAGATGGAGGATAACTAGACATAATGAAACCACTACTTAGGCCGAACTTAAAACAACTATCTCTTCTATAGTATTTCTGCACATGGGACAATACGGACTACTGCTGCCATGTATTGTCTGAAGGCAAGTTTCACATCTGCAGCACATCAGCAGGAGGATGGTTAATTTGACTCCTAATCTGACATTCCGCAGGACACTGACCAAATAGCATGACAACTGCAAAGAGGCCCACCGCACTGAGAGGAGAAAAACAAATGCTCACATCACTGAAAGCAACTGTCAAATATGTAGGAGGGGGCAGATATGCTTACGTAGAGAGATGGCCACAAGGGAGAGCAACAGCTGTCCGAGGGTTTTCAAAACAAATACAGCAGTGATGTTCCGCTGCTTCAGAACCAATTGTTGCTGCGTCAGCAGGATCAGCAGGTGCAGGAGCAAGATTCTGTCCTAGAGATGGACCATATGTGGCACTAAAACGTGGAGTATATTCCACCGTACTTGACGGCGCTCCATAGTGGTTGTTAGACTTGAAAGTAACTTCATCTACCCCCTTGAGCCATGGAAATATATCAACAGCATCAGAAAAGCTCTGATTGACTGGAGGGTTATATATATTGGATCTACTTATAAGAGATTGACTGAACTGGCTGACATGGTTGCCGCCTGCTTGTGACTGGGATTGATTTGAGTAATTAGAATAACTTCCTTGTAGATTTGATGGTGCAGCTGCCTGATACTTTGACCTGAAGTCTTGCAGTGCAAGATTATCAAGCTCCCCCAGCCTCTGCTCCAGACCCTTCTCATATAAATCTACCCCCGCCTCATTGAGAGCCAAGGGCGGATGCCCTGCTCTATTGTGCATTTTAGCAAGTACCATAGCTGCTTTTCTTTCATTATCAGCAATGCTTCTCCTCCTCTCCTCCTCTGCTCTTCTCTCTTTCTCTTCTGTTGCTTTCTTCCGTCTCTCAATCTCCTCTTGCTGTTCGATCACCTCAACTGCTTCCCTCACAGCCTGCCACTCCAGCTCCATGCGCCTCCTCTCAAGAGCCTTCTCATACTCCGCCTCAGCTTGCCTGGCCCTCTCCTTTGCCAGCTTCTCTTCTTCCAATTTCCTAGATTCTTCGGCAGAATGACTTTCTTCTTTGCTTTTATGTGCAACCACCTCAGTCCTAATTCCTCTTCCCCCCTTCTCGAGTCTCATCTTAGGCCTCCTCTGAAGGCCTTTTTGAAATATCTCATCCTTGCTTTGACGATCCTGCGACAAGTCACTTTTCTGCTTTGGTCCACTGCCGTCATGCAGTGTCCGTGCAGATGCTGCAGCAACCAGAACCTTGTTTGCTCTCACGCAGCCTAATTGCCCATCGTCAACTACGTTCTCTTCAGATGAACGTGCATCTTCAAATGACATGGTTGCTTTCTGCTTGACTATGCCTTGAGGTTTTTCAAAAGACCCAGCCCTGTTTGCCGTGCTCGGCAACCCCGTCTGCTTCCCCTTCCCCTTTTGGCGCTGGATCTTTGTTTCACCTCCGAGCTCCTTCTGCCACACCCACACTTCCAATGATAATATCTAAGTAAGCCTCCTAAGCATCCTGGCACCAACTCATTTGCCCAACTAATTCTTCACTCCCGGTAAGTGGCAAGCACCAAGTTTGCAGCCATACAAAACAAAATCTTACCATGAAAAGGCACGCCTAGATTCGAAGCAAGAGATATAAGAGAGATATGCATAGGTGAAGAATGTAGAGACAAAGATATGTCAGGGTCGAAGAGTCGAGACTCGTGCGCACCGCAAGCTTTTCTGTCACAACAGCAAGGTCCTGCTTCACAAGTTTATCTCCAGGCATCAACTGTGCAGCCTGTGCCAAATCGTTGTGAGCCTTGAGCAGGTCACCTTGATGCAGGTAGCTCACTCCTCTGTGGTGATATGCCTGCACAAAAAGGACACTTGCCTTACACATGACGAACACTCTGCCCTTGTAATGAATTTCCCTCCATTATCCCCCCCACATACACATGCACTTTCCTTTACATAACCTTTAATATACTGCCATCACTTTCTAGTGTATATACCATGCGACTGGTGTTTATATAAAATAAGAGGAGCTGCAGCCATATATCAATCATATATACAAAATTATGCTCTCCTGATGCATTTGGGAGCTGTACAAGAACAAATTGTTCATACCGGGCCTGTGCACTTGCTGTCGCCTCCCAGTAGGATGGCTTCATCGCATGTATTAAGCACCTCCTTGTACATCTTAAGCTTAAGCTGCATGCTTGCAACACTACTAAGTACTGAGGTGCCAAGTGCAGTAGCTTCCTCAACTTTAGAGCCAAAACCCAGCTTGCGCAAGCAGAGTAGAATGTGCTGCACATTGCAAAATCTTTGGCCAACCCTTCAATAAGAGAAAATCACAGTGACCAGAATAATACACACAGCTAGAGGGACCTCAGGACGAGGAAGACTGAACAATCCATCTAAGAAGATGCCAAATATGTGATGGGTAAGAAAAACTGATGTCAAATAAGCATACATGCTTACCGTCCGTTCTGAGAACAGATTGCGTGCGCTATTGAGGTAGTCCTTAGCGATTGGGTACTGCACGCAACAAGTAATTACAAAGCAAGAGTACCATATGAAAACTCTCGGGAATTTGCCTCTTATCCTCCAAAGTAGACGGCAACTTTTCAAAAAGGGAGGACACTACAAGAGGCGCTAAAAGCCATGGAGTACGTCGCAGTTTCATAAGTCAGGCATATAAAACTAGAAATGCATCTCACCTTCCCAGTTTCTAATGCCTCTCTGACCGATTCCTGCATTCTCACGGTTAAATTTAAATTTTGCTCCAGCTTTTCTAGCAATTTTAATGCTTCATCTCCTCTTTCGGCTACCTGCGGTTGATCGAACAGAAACTTTGCTTTCATGACTTGCGACGACAGCTGTGCACGCTTCACATGCCTTGGGCTTGCCATGGTAAGTTAGCTTCAGAGGCAGCAGTTTCGTTACAAAAAACATGCACAAGAAAGGGTACCAAAGAGAAAGAAGCTGCCCTCAGCTTTATCTGTCCTCAACGCGAGTCTCTCGAGTAATTATATGCCACAGCCAAATGCTGCGTGAGAGCGAGCCGAGCCAGTAACTACGGCATGTATACGTGCACCTATCCTGCTAGCTAGGTCGAGTTGGCCACAGCTTAATTCGCCTCATGCATAGATTACTCATGAATCACAGGTTGGTCCTGAAAACCCAGCAGCTTCTGAAACTACATCAATATCCGTGCAATTCTACCGCTGCCATAATTTACAAGCGATCTCGTTTAGAAGTGGAGGTGCGAAAATTTGACTTCGAGACTCACACTTCCCATTCCGAGTCAGCTAGGGCCGATTTGACGGTTGCGGCCACTTTTGGCCTAAGTTTTGGCGCGATGTTTTTTGGCAGGGCCAGGCAAATCTGTAGTCGTAACTCGTGTGCCACGAGGGGACATTGGAAAAAGCGAAAGTCAGCATTGGATAGTGAGGGGACCATTAATGATCCGTTACGTCAAGCCATGCCACATTTTGCATGGAGCTATACAAGGTGATACAAGGTGTTTAATTAGGATGGTCTCCGTTGAAATTCATATCTAAAGAGGTCTCTCTTTTCTCTTGCCGATCATCCCCAACATATAGATTTTAGCGTAATGAGCTGTGGACTCAGTGTGCCATGGCTTTACAAACTTTAGGCTTTGCAAGCGTTCACTTTGAGCTCTCTACAACATAAGAGCCCACCTTGTTTTATGAGGTATTTACCTCGTAGAATTAGGACGATATATCACAAGCAAAGGAGCAAGTGATTTAGGATAGGATCTGCTCCCACTTGAAAAAGGAACACTTTGTCACATCCAACTAAATCGCCGTGTACATTTGCACATACGAAAAAACTTGAGCCTAGCTACGAGTCAAAAAATAGTTCAGGCATAAGTTTTTTGGTATCACAGTATGCTGGGTGTGAGCAAGAACATGCAGGTTGGAGACGTTCCCTTCTCTTCTCGTTGGTTTTAATTGCCAAGTTTTAATCACTACATTGATTACTTCTTGACAATTTGCGACACAAAGACCTTTGCTAGCACAAACAATCACAAGTATTTTTCTGCTTCCATGCCTTCATTATTTTCCCTTAAGATTTTTGAGATCTATAAGGACTGGGGGGATACAAAATTGGCTAAAACAAAAATTTAACTTAACACCTTTTTTCTTATCATTGCATAGTGATGTTGTAAGGAGAAGGAAAATTATTGTTACATTGAGATATCCGCGTTCCTCAATTTATTTCACAAGGAAAATATTCCAACAATGTGTTTTATGCAATAGGCAACCACATTGACTTTAAATTTGTTTCATTTCAATTTCAACGATTGGCGAAAAACACATTTTTTTGAAAGAAAATCTTGCCACGATGTTGCCAAAACGTTCTAGTGAGGATTTGTACGCGGTCTAACGAACATTATTTTCAAAAATATCTTGCGATGCTATATTGTATGAGGAATGTAATGCATGTTGTCGTGCGTTATAAGCTCGGGCGTGCATAAATGACATAAGCAATATAAGACAAGTGAGCAGGCTTTGTTGCAATAGAGTCTATAGTACATGTGGCCTTATAGCCAAGAAGGGAGTCAAGGGTCAAATGCTTTTACTCTGATGGCGCCATGTGGCCCCGGTACCTCCTGTCGCTTGGGTGACGGGCAGTTGGGCGTGCCCGGGCCAAGTAAGGAGCCCGCCACCTTCCGGTGGCTCCACGTAGCTCCTTAGGCCTCGTCGCCTAAGTGACGGGTAGGCCCGGGTTGCCATTTCGGACCCAGCGACCTGTAGTGGCTGCGAACACAAGTCAAGGGCCACCGTCCAGTATTGGACGGGGTACTTGGCCTGTACCTGGTGCGCCTAGCAAGGTCTAGCGCATGCACGTGAAACGTGTAGACCTGTCAGGTGGCGCCTACCCCCCAAGTATGCTAGAATAGCGACTTTACAAACTAATTCACACAAATGCAAGAAGTCAAAGGTTGACCGCTCACATGCTTGTAGCTCAAGTACGTGCGACGACCTCGACTCAATAAATCATGACAATGTCAATGTAAGTGTGAAATAAATAACGTTTCAAGGTACCAACACAATTCATGCGGCCATATTTCTTTGAAGGGGGTGAACATTGAAAAATAATTAAACTCTGCGCATTCATTGTTGGAGACAGCGATACAACTTGATAATAAAATTTTGTCACTTCGTATAATGAAAATTATTGTGCACGACAAGCATTCGGATGGCTTCACCTCATACTTATTCATCTATGTGACGTGAACTCATGGGAAACCCAAACGTTTACATCGTTTGCTTGGAAGTAATATCGGGCTGACCTCTACAAACCACGAATGTGATATGTGACTTTGTCAACTCTGCACCATGAGTTACAAATTGCACAAGGGAAAAAGTAAAATGTGGTGAGCTAAGTTCATAAAACCACGTAAGCAAAAAGATTGTGTACATGGTTTTTCTTCTGCTCGTTTGTGATTGGTCCACATGGCCTTAGGTAGAATTAACATACTGCATGCAAACCTAATATTTCCAAATTTAGCGTGGTTTTGAAATCATGTACATAGGCAATGCATTATCTCACGTATAAACAAAGCAATGATGGACGACAAAGTTTGTGATTACATGCAAGTCATTAGGCTTTCAATAACATTCAGACTTCGTCTAATAATTTTGACCAAGAATGATAATTGTGTCAGGATTAAGAAGATTTTGTTTACCACATCATTTTGGAAACAATAGCGACACGCCAATTTTGACACAATTGAAGTAAAAGGAATAACCCACCTTGAAAGTATTGCGCACACCAAATTATGAATGACTTCTGATTGAATTCAAATCATTTTAGCATTTGTTAAAACGTGTTGTCCTCGCCCCTTTGAAAGACATAAATAATTGACAATCTAAGGTGTGTATTAGGTTGGGGTTCGAACACTAACCTCGCCAACACTAGGGGTCTATTTGCTTGACCTTCTGAAAAGTCAGGTCTCCAAGTAGAGACGTCTGTTTCCCAACAGGGTACTTATCTTCTTTTTCAATGCGAAGCGCCATTGAGGCGGCAATGGGAAACGTTGTGGTCACAATTGTGGCCAACTTCCGCATGTCGGAGGAACAATTAAAGTTAAAAATTAACTTTTGCGAAGTTATAAAATAAATGGTACGGTAGTTGGAGCTCGTTGATGATTGGGACATTAAGGGTCGTTAACAGTGCCAGAGATGTCGCATTTCCGCCGTTCACGCAATTGATTTTTTGGTAACTTAATTGAAAAGCTCACTTTTCCAATCGCAAATAATCGCGCAAAATACGACTTTAGTTTACAATAACGCCACCGCATTCGCTAATTTCATTGACGTAAATCCAAATTTTACCTTGAGCGCGAGTTGTTCAAAGTGACGACCGAATAAAAAATTCTCAAATGACCTCATGAGATCATTTGAGTTTTTTGCTGCAATGGCGAGATTCCTTTGTTATTCAATTTCAAAAGTGATTCAACTCGATAGCCGCCAATGAACCACTTTAAACCACTTCCTTCCGTCGACTTTCGACGATGGATGGGCCGTTCTACTTCCGGGTACAAGCAAGTACACTTGATATGGATAGCGGAGGTTGTTTTTGGCCAATGTAATCAACACTGAGAAAGGCATGTATAATTATTTAAATTTTGCAAATTTGAAGAGTCAGCAAACCGCCTCACAATCCAAATATAAGGGTGTGCTAATGACTTCCTCAGAATTTAAGAAACGTAAACATAGCTGAAGTTTCTCAGAGTGGGTCCATTGAATTTCTCACCCATGACAAAGGTTGGCATGGGATTGAATCTATCAAATTGAGCCCTCTAATCTTTGCATAATTTTGAAGTATTTGACCTTCTTTGACTGGCTTTGACCCCTTCAATTCACTTCAACCATGTGGACCAACTTTTTCTTATGCCCACTTCTATGGTGTGTGCTAGGATGTACTAAGAAAGCTTATGTGGCTGCATACGATAAAGAGGCCATGAAAACTGATGAAAACTATACAGGTTGATGCCATTGACCTTGATGTTACATTTGACGTTGGTTTGACCCTGGTGGTCAGCTGGTGGTGCTCGACCGGGTGCCATTCGGTGGTGGCACCCAGTGGCACCGGGACGGGCGTGATTGTGACATGACAGCTACCCGCCCTTCCTCGAACTGTCCTAGGTGGTCCTGGAGTAATGAAAGTAATTGCAATTTTTGGCACCCGGTAGCATACATCAAGTTCGGCAGAGCCAGGACTGGTCTGGGCTGGTCATGGCTGGTCCAAATGCCCACCACAGTCAGCGGTGCATGCCAAAGTGAGGTTCACAAAGAGGTGCCACTTCAAGAGCATGTTGCGTCGCCCTTGCTCTGATTCCATCGGTGGCATACTTTTTCCCGTCTTGCGTTTTTGAAAGCGGGTGAGAACTCACTTAAGTTTTGGTTTGGCGGCAAACGGTGATGGTATTAGGCCATGACAACATTGTTACGGACGCCTAAAACTCAACCTTAACATCGTAGACCAGGCCCCATCGTGTATGTTTTTCAACGGGGAAGAACGTGAGGTCTAGTGGAAGTGTAGCCAAGTTCATGTCAGGAAGCTCAGACATGTAGATGTATGGGGGACTCGGGTGCTTCTGCGGCAACTGCAGCGTTGAAGGTCAGCTGGAACTCCTGCACATATAAGTGCAAGCATGAGGCAGGAAGGCCAGAGCGCCACTCCTTTGATGGCTCAGACACCCGTTGAAATGTCATCTCTACCATTTCAGCGATATGCTTTTTCTTTTGATGGCAAAGGCAGTTTCCAAGCCAAAGAATGGGGCATACGCGAGCCGGAGTCTGCTGATGAATTTACATGGTATCACATAGAAATCCCTAGGTCCTGTCCCACACTCTCCGCTGCAGCTAAGGGTCTCATTGAACATCTATACCCGGCCCTAAAACTGCAAGATATCACAACGTTAGTGAGCAATGGGCCTTTCTGTGGCATTCTCGGTGGCGCCCTCGTTTTTAGGATCAATTCAGCTGGTCCAATGGACAGCGACTTCACTTTCAGAATAGCTGCATATGTTAGCAGTAACATGGTGGTAAGCGTTGCTCTTGGCAATATACCCCGCCTCCAGTTCTCAAGGTTGGCCGCACAGTCTTTTCTCACAAGCATTCCCAGTATAAAGGTTGTAAGCGAGCGCCCCAGTGCGGGGTCAGTGGTCATCAACGATCAGCTCCTGGAAGATCTTCTGAGGAAGAACCATCCGGAGGACGCAGATAACCCTATACCAACGAATGTCGCAGAGTTGCTCGTGCACATCATAGATACACACGTGGACCAGTTGCAAGACATTATAGTGGAGGTGGAAATGCGGCTCGATGTCATTGAGCGTGACATGGATGGAGGTATGCTTGCCTGTCTGCTGCTTCCAGTCTGCAGTGCAAACCTCCCAGAAGGGGGCTCTTCTGGTCATCCATGCTATTCAGCGAATGAGGCAGCGAGGTGCATCTAGGTCCAGGGCTTCCAGGGTATCAGCATATTCCAAGGTTGCAGGCACATATTACGAGCAGGACTAGCATTAGTTGAAAGACCCTAGAATTTTGTCTACCCTATAGGTGCTCTCCGTGCTATAGACAATGTGTGTGGGCAGGATCACCTGATCCAGGCAAGGGAGTGCCTCTTGAAGTTGCACTTTCTCCAACCACAAGTGCAGGGAATGGGGTGAGCTTTTGCTGGTGCAATGGCATGTTGCCTTCTTCCCACGATGTAAGGGAGCTAAAGCGGCCGCTGTGTATGAGCGAGCACCTCATGAAGCTTGTGACATGCTGCACATCCCGAGAGCACGCGTGCTCAATCCATAGCTGCTTTCAGTGACCCCCCC
>WELA01012483.1:316415-350338 GCA_009602735.1 Mesotaenium endlicherianum
GGGGGGGGGGCTGTTTTATAGGAAGAAGTGGGCAAATCGTAGAGGTATCTGTATGCCCTACTGAGTTTTTGCATATGTTTGTCCTCAAGTCCCCAGTCGCACGCTTTGTCGCACCCAATACTGCCCTGACAAAGACAGTGGAGAGTGCGGGGCGGCGGCAGGCAGTGCGGGGCGGGAGGTGGTGAAGAAGCGCAGCCTGCTGGAGAGGCGCACCTTCCCCAAGATGCACCTGGACCTGCAGCGCCTGCTGCAGGCCATTGCGCACGGTGAGGTGGTGTTCCCCAAGATGAAGGACAAGGTGGCGGCCAAGAAGTGGTGCCGCCCCGAGGACATGGCGGCGCTGGACAACATCCTGGGGCGGCTGCGGCGCAACAAGGAGAACGTGGGCTTTCTCGCGTCGCGCATCGCCGCGCTGCAGGCGGGCCTGGACCAGTGGCAGTCGGAGCAGATCAACCGCAAGCTGTACTACCTCTCCTTCCTCTCCATGGTGTTCCTGCCGCTCTCCGTCATCACCGGCGGTGCGCTGCCCCTGCCTTCCCGCCTGCCCGCCTGCCCAGGGAGAGCCTAAAAAACCTTGAGTGCTTGAGGTGAATCGGTAGTAGTTCGGGGAGGCCAGCAGTGCGTGTGTAGCTGAAGAGTGAGCACTCTCAGCAGAGGGTGGACTTACCCCTTTCTTCAGTGGGCTCCCCGGAGCAAGGCCGTGCATGGTGGTGTCTATCATGTGAAGCTGCAAGAGATGGCAGTGTGTACGTCAAACCCGCACGGGCCTGTTTTTTCAGCTGACATGCTCATGCGCCAGTCGTGAACGGCAGCTACCTGCGGCCACTATTTGCCACTTGTCCTCCCTCTGCCCTCCCCGCTCCGGCATGGGGGATCATCCTCGTTTCCCTCTCAGTCCAAGTAGGCTGCAGAGCTGCGCTGGCACCACATGGCAGCTGGTAGATGGGCCTTGAGAAGGAGTGGCACGGCTGCAGCGCCTCCTTCCCACCCCCTTGAGGTGCGAGCTCACAGTCACCTGCTTGTGGGACTTGACGATCATGGGATTGGCCTGTGTGGAGGGGCCGCAGTGTTTGGGATGAACGTGGCGGGCGTGCCCTGGGTGCCGCAGACGACTGCGGACCCGCGCCTGCTGGCGGGCTTCTTCAACGTCATGGTGATCTGCACGGGGGTCGCCGCCTTCATGCTGCTGGCCTTCCTCACGCCCCCACTGTACAGGCGGGTGGTGAAGTGGCACAGAGCGCTGCCGCCCAACCGCCAGCTGCACGCCAGGGCCCTCCGGCTGCAACGCTACCTGGGCATCTCGCAGCTGCCCGCATGGCTGCAGCTGTCGCCGCCGCCGCAGCAGCAGCACGAAGACCCTGAGCACGGCTACTGACGGGCCGGCAGCATAGCATGCTGGCCTCGCCTTTGTCCCCTGTACAGTAAGGTTTCCCTGCATTCTATAGAGTAGGCAAAGAGGTTCAGCTGTAATGTGATACCTGCTGCTGATAGAGATGATGACGATGATAATAATAAGCCCCGTTTGGCAATCGCCTTTCTTTCTTTTGCGGCTCTCACAGAGCAGAGTAGTGTTAATTAAGAAGGACCCTTCTTGAGTCCCTAGATATTCCCAGTGGTCTCTTGCCCTGACGCAAAGTGCTGCAGCCTACACCCAAGAGGGAAGGAATGGCTGCCACTTATTGAGTGTGCATCACGTCTCCTTTGATCATTTTTTTAGCAAGGGCTTGCAAGCTGCCCGTTCATATTTGAGCTGCTATCTTGCATGGAGACTCGTAAACCTCTGTGGGGCATCAGAAGCCTGGACGCCGCCTCGCACCTCCGAGGTGACCAAACATTCCTTGGCGTTAAAAACAAGCGGCAGACATGCACCTCCAAAACCCAGTTGTAAGTACACCACCACTTCGTGCAGCTTCTGGTTTAACGGCCGCAATATCATCTAGGCTGGCCCTTAATGCCACGGTGCCCGGCCTAAATAGACCCTGTGCCCTCTCATCACGTTGAAAGCTCTAGCACAGAACGGAGGCGTCTGCCGGCCAGAAGATGCGATACGAGCTAAAACTGTTCCTCTATATGTTTGCATCCCACTGGTGGCAGAGTCTCTCAGCAACCAGACCGCAAGAAGCTGTCCTCATGCAAGATCGAGTCCCAAGCATGCCTTGGCCCTCTTAGAAAGGACCTACCTCCTCTTCTAACACGATGTGCGCCCACTTCCATTAGAAACCGCTGCAAGACATCTTGCAAAAAAATAACCGGTACATATTGAGCAAAAATGAAGATGCTAGCCATTAAGCATAGAAGCTGGCGCAGTCTGCAGGATTCCAGGAGGAGCCACAACTGGAGAAGTGAACAGACTGTTAGTTGCCCTCACATTGTTCAGTGCTCAAGACACATCCGAGGTGGTAAATTTGAGCAAGCACCCACGCACGTGATCCTTCATTGCCACAGTTCATTCCTACGATGCACCTCTAAATGGCTGAGCACGCCTGCATGTACAGTTTCACTATGGTGCATGCTCCACCTTCCACCACTAATCGACCACTGCACGCCACTGCGGGCAGTGGTTCCCACATACCAGCACAGTAGTCAGGTCACTTCACTTGGGGAGGGTATATGAGTTGCGTGGTAAACGTCGTGGTACAGGAGAAGGCAGAGAGGGTACGCCGTGCGGATGGCTTCAGACTGCTCGTGCTTCTTGCCCCACGATGCAGCCTGGCTCCGCCTCTCCCCCCGGCTGCCTCTCGCCCTGCCATTTGGCGGCTTCGCACTGTGCAGCTTGAGTGCAGCGCTGAGCAGAAGGCGCAGCACCTTGTTGAGGGCCGGCAGCAGAAGAGTGTGGGGATGCACGAGGCTCCTGTGCGATGCCAAATGTCGAGCGCTCCTCTGCCTGACAAGTGTCCCGAGCGCGGGGCTCTGCCAGCCACAGCCGGTTCTGACAGCAGTGAGGACCAGGATGTTCAGTCGCAAGAGCGAGAGCGCTCATGCATCCAACTGGTAAAGAACGCTAATAATGCCGTTTCTAAGCCTGTGGCACTTTTTTGACGCACGTGCAAAAGAGGGGAAGTCCCGCACCAAGTCTCGAGGCTTGGCACACGGGGGGCAGATGAGTGTGTGAAGCAAGGGGGGGGACGCATGCACTCCCGCGTGTGTGCATGGGCACTCCGGACTCACAAGAATGCCGCTGCCGGGCGCACGAAACGGGCTCATGATGGCAGCAGAAGCGGCCGCCGCATGCGCAAGCCGCGCTCCGCAGTCCAGCTCTGCCTGCTGGCAAGCGCGCGAGCTGCCGTGGATTTCCCGCTGTGACTGCAGCAGCCCCCCGGCATGCTCCAGAAATTGCTGCGCGCTTGCCACCACGCCCTCCATGGCAGCCGCGGCGGCAGCGGCCGCCTCCCGACGACCCTCCTCCTCTGCTTGCTCCACAAGGCCGCTGCAGACAGTGGCGAAGGCGATGCGGAGGACGGCAATGTGCATGAGGTTCACGCTCACGTCCGGGGGCCTCTCTGCCGCCTCTTGCACGTGCCTGGCAGCGCCCCGTGCTGGGCCGTAGGGGCACGCGGCCGAGCAAATGGGCAGCATCACAGGCGGGGCTGCCACATCGGCGTCCAGCGTGGCCTTGCAGTGCAGCGCCAGCAGCGCCGCCCGGCTGCGCACCAGCGCACCCTCCAGCTGCTCCGCCGCCAGCGCTCTCGCCTGCTCCTCCACCTCCTTCTGCCCGTCGCTTGCACCGCCCTCCTCCTGCGCTCCTCCAACACACGGCTGCAAGGGGACGACCGCATCCCCCCCACCGGGCTGCGCGGGCCTGCGGCCAGCATCGCCGCAGCCAGGGGCGCTGCCGTCTCCCCCTGCTGGCGGCAAGTCAGCACCTGCCGCGTCGTTGCTGTGCTCCTCGTGGCAGCAGTCTGCGCGCGAAGGTGCATCGTCGCGCGTGGGCGAATCAGAGCCCACTTGACACTGCCTGGGCGGCACTCCCCACGTCTCCTTGCTGTTGTCGTTCCCGCTGCCGTCCCGGCTACCGCCTGCCAGAGGGGGGCTCTCGAGCGGGAGAGACCTAGTGCATGTGGCGCACCTGCGGGGGCTCGTCGCCTTCTCCGTGGCTGCTGACTTGGTGGGGCTGGCAGCGGCGCTAGGGGCGGTGGGGTTGTGGCCCAAGTAGGGCACCGACGTGGAGGATGGAGCCGCACCGTCGCTCTGGCTCCTCCTCGCATTGCCACCTGGCATTCTATCGTCCTGGGGGCTCTTGCCCTTGCCAGAAAGAAGCTCCTTCCGGGCTCTCTTGGGCGGCGGGCCTTCGAGATCGCCTGGGCGGCGGCTGGCGGCTGCTGCTGCTGCCAAGCTGCTGCGCGGCGCTGCTTGTTCCTCCTGCTCCTGCTTCTGCCGCTGCTGCTGATGCTGCTGCTCACCCCTCCCTCTCGTTTGGCGCCACTGTCGCAGCACATGGAGTGCCTGCTCCCGCGCGCACACCACACACCTGCGCACGTGTGAGTGAGGCTCTGCCACGCTGGCATGGGCCAGTATTCTTTCGCAGCATATGAGAATCGACAGAATGTCCTCCATGGGTGAGATGTCGTGCGCAGCCGCGCGTACCTGGCGGAGCTGCTCGTAGTTTGCGGTGCACGACAGCATGTATGTGCGCCTGCCTGTCAGGGTCTCCTGAGTGCGCCTCACCTGGCAATCAAAGTCGGGAACACACACACGCCCAGATGGCAACAGCACATCAGTCCTGCAGCGTTACAACGTCAAGAGACAAAGCAAGCAGAAGCTACGTAATTAAAGGTTGCAGCAAGTATGGCAGCAGCCCGTAGAGATGTAAACACAACGGCATCTGAAATAGGGGCTGAGTGGAAGGGGCACTCTTACAAAGGCAGGAGGAAGAGCGGACGGAGGAGGGAGCCAGAGGAGTGCCCAGGTGGTGCTGTCGTCACACTGCGGATTCAGCACCCCACAGCTCTTGCAGCTCACTAGCAAGTTTTCGCTGGAAAGGTCTGTGTCTGACCTGCAGGGCTCTGCACAAGCAATGAGGCATGCTTCCGTTGCAAATTGCTCTGGTGCTGAGGCCACCCTTGGGGGGCTGCTAGGTTGGCCTGTGCAATTTTTTTTCGTCTGCCCAAATTTAAAAAAATGCTTGAATACCAACATAGTGGTATAGAATCACCTTGTGTTGGTGGTGGTGACAAACGGCGTACAGCACACGAGGCAAGGCATTATCCGCTCGCGACACGCCTGGCAGGCAAGAGCCACAGCTGCAACTTTCCCGCCAGCAGCAGCTGTTTCTAAAAGGGGAACAGAGTTGTGCTGGCATTCCTTAGGTCTGCTGAACAGTGCCTGCAGACTGCTGAGCTCCTCCATCTCGAAGTCAGCCATTGACCCCTGCTGCAAGCAACAAACTTCAGATTAGAGAAAAATTCTGATTCGCCTAGCCACTACAGCTCAAAAGAGCGTGGGCAGGCAGCGTTGTACTCGTCCTCCCGTGTAGGACAAAGGCCACGAATACCCTAGGCATGCGCAGAGCTCCGCTACCGTTGGCCCTCCACAATATTGCGTCTTTATAAATCGAAAGTTCCATCGATTCGCGTGCATCCTCGGCACTTCAGAAACGCCACTGCAAGGCCTGCTGTCGATGTGAATTGATGCTAGCTCATGTACTCTTTTGTTTGTGAGGCAAGACGAAATTGCTCGATTGAAGTTCTCATTGTGCGCTGGGATTCTTCTTGCTACTAGCGCCTCCCAGGTCTCAGTTGTTCTCGATCACCAACGTGTATGCGGTGGGCATACGCTCGCATAAGAATTGAGACGTTATTTAGCCAGCGAATCTTGCTGCATACGGTAAGATGGGTATGCAGTAAGACATGCATAACAAGAAACCTTGGGCCGCTGGCCCGTCCAGTATGAACGTCATATATTACAACACGTTCGTCCACGATGAGGCTGGGGATAACGTGGACGAGGTATGCTGCTTACAACTCTGAGCTATTTTATCTAGCTCAATCCTTGCGCAGCGAGTGTACGTTTGGGGTGATTTTTGTGACACCTCCCCTCTTACTCGGTTTCCACCCCTGCAGGTGAAGTTCGAACAGCCAGTCATCGTGAGTGCCTGCCACGTGGTGGATCTGCATGAGTCTCCTCACCCGCACCTCTTCAAATTTGAGGGGTAAGCGGTGTGCCTTGTTAGTTCATAGTTAAATGGTGTAAATCTGTTGTTTCATTGCATCCGTCCTACGAGAGATTTGCTGATCAGCGGCTGGGAAGAAAGGGGAGAAGCAGGCAGGGACTCAGTTGGATGCTGGCTGTCTTAAGAACCAAGTGCATGAATGATCAAAAGCAAGACTGAAGAGCATAGCATTGCGGAAAAAAATCGTCGTTTGGAGTGCACGATTGCTCAGGCTGTGGCGCCTGCCCGCTGTGAGAGGGGATCAGCTCAGTACCAAACAGTTGGAAAGCGGACAGGTGGCTGAGGGGGAAACACGGCGATGCTTGTGCAGCGCTACCAGCCCGCCTTCCTTCACCTTGGAGGTGTACGTGCGGAGCGCTCCCAAAAAGGGCCGGAAGCAGAGCCAGGGGCGGTTCAAGCGGCTGTGTGCGCCCCTGGCCTACGCTCAGGGCACCTCCTCCTCCGGCGCTCTTGTCCGTGAGGTGGGTGGGCCCTGTGCGCTTTCCCCCTCCCTTCTTGCTCTGCTCTGCTTGGCTCTGCTCACCCTCCATCATCCGAAGCAGCTGTCTCCTAGACAAGCCAAGGGGGGGGGGAGACCAGAGGGAGAGCATAGGGGCGTGAGTGCCCCCCTGAACCCCGTGCAATTACTTTAAGTCCTGAGACCAAAGCCCAAGGCCCTGGAGTCTGGGCCCTGGCAAACCCTTGTTAAACCCTGGACCCTAGCTGCACCCCCCACACCTCACCTCATGATTACTTTGGGGAGAGGCGGAGAGAGGGAGAGAAGCCAGAACGCGTCGGTGCCTGCATATGGGAGCAGCCGTGCGCTCGCGCCGCTGAGCACACAGTGGTGGGACGGATTGGGGGGGAGGGGGGGTGCAGGCGCAGACCTGCGACCACATGGTGTTCCGCGGCACCTACCGCGAGCTGTCAGTTGTCATCTACGGCTCCCGCGCGCCGCACGCCCACACAGGGCCCCAGGAGCCTGGGGCAGGAGCAGGAGAAGGGGAGGAGCTCTCTCTCGGCGCTCTGGCCAGGCTTGTGCACAAAGTACAGGAGCCCATGTCCGACGAAGAGGGCGGAGAAGGGGGGGGGAGGGCAAGCCCAGACGCAGCGCATGCGCGTCACCACGGCCTGCTGCAGCAGGCGGTGAGCGAGTGGAGGGCCTCGCTGCAGCAGCAGCTGCCCCCCTCCTGCAGCACGTCGCTGGCCAAGCAGCTGGTGGCTGCTGCTGCTGCTGCTGCTGAAAGCCCCAGGCAGGAGCTGCAGCAGCCAAGGAGTGGTGACGACGGTGAGGGTGGGAGCCCTCGGGGTGCTTCCCGTTCACAGCAGCAGCAGCGGCAGCAGCATGGGGAGGCGGAGGTGGAGGAGGAGGAGGAAGAGGAGGTGAAGGTGGTGATGAGCTGGCTGCACCATGCCCTCAAGCCCGACCCTCCCTTCCCGCAGGTGAGCGTGCACTCCCTGCTTCTCTTGTCACATCCAGCGAGCAAGTGAGGTAGGGTAAGGAGAAAGAGGTGGCGGGAGGGAGAGTAGGGAGAGCGTGCTGCCTGCCGCGTGTGGTCCTGATACAGGCAGGCGTGCGTGCATGCGGGCGTTCTTGGCTGCTGCTGGGGCGGGGGACTGCAAGTGCAGATTGAGAGCGTGGAGGGACTGCTGGCAGCTGTGCGCCTGGTGGCTACATGTCGGCGCCGCAGCTACTTGTTTGTGGCCGCAGGTGGCCTGGACTTGCTCATAGAGCTGCTGCAGCGCCCGTGGGCGGGCGGCAGCAGCAGCCTCCGCCGCCAGGGCCTATGTGCTGTCGAAGCCACGTGCCGCCACGTGTTTGCCATTGAGGCCCTTCTCGGGTGGTGGCGCCCGCGCGCGGGGGCAGCATCTGCAGCGGCTGCAAGAGCGCCACTTGGCGGCGGCAAAGGGGACGGTGCCGGCGCAGAGAGTGCGGCCTACAGGGCCCTCCTGGGGCTGCTGCTCAAGCCAGCTGCTGTTGCTGCTGCTCCAGGGGTGGTGCATGCGGGCACGGCGCCGCTGGCGCGGCTGCTGCTGCGCGTGAGCGCCTACCATCTCGTTGCGTCCCTGCAGGCTGCGGCGGAGCACCTTCTGCCCCTCCCCTTCCACAAGGCAGAGGCAGAGGCAGAGGCAGTGGCAGAGGCGGAGTCGGAGGTGATGGTAGCCCTTGGCGTGCCCTCCTCTGCTCCAAAGCAGCAGCAGCAGCTGGTCACGAGAACGAGGAGGATTGCGTCCCTGCTTGTGCACATTCAGGTGCTCCTTCTGCTGCTGCTGCTACTCACTCACCTGCTGCTGGCGCCCTTCTGTGCAGCCTCTCTCTCTCTCTCTCTCTCTCTCTCTCTCTCTCTCTCTCTCTCTCTCTCTCTCTCTCTCACACACACACACACACACACANCTCTCTCTCTCTCTCTCTCTCTCTCTCTCTCTCTCTCTCTCTCTCTCTCTCTCTCTCTCTCTCTCTCTATGTCCCTGCCTCTTACACACAGTCGCATGCACGTGATTGGCATAATGGTGGGGTGAGGGGACATAACAGAGAGTGATGGAGGTGGACTTGGGCGTGCCCGACGACAGGCCGCCCGCAGTGGCCGCTGCTCACTGGCTGGCTCAGGACCCCCTGTCGCCCAGTGCCTCCCTGTCGCGGCTGCAGCCGCCAGATGGCGCCAGGGTGTGCCCTGACCTGGACCCTTGCCTTGTCACCATCCTCAAGGTACCTCATTGGCATGCTCACCTTCTTCCCTGGGAAGCCTTGCGCGGGGGAGGGGGGGAAGGGATTGGCGGATCCCGTCCAATCATGCATGCATGGTGGCCATGTGGGGGTGCAGGAGAGGCGGGTGCTGCCCCTGCTGGCAGCGCTGGCGGCTGCCGTGTTGCCCCCCCTCACCGCTGCTGCTGCAGCTGCTGAGGGCCGGCAGCAGGGGCAGCAGCAGGCCACCCTGGCGCTGTGGTATGCCCTACAGATGCTGCTGCTGCCGCTGCTCTCCACCCCCTCTGGTACTCTCTCCCCTCGCACTGTGCTGCCTCTGCAGCCATGAGTTCCCACCGCTCGCTACCTCTGCTGATGTGCACCCGCAAGTACTGACGATCAATGACAGTGGCAGTGACTGACGATGACAGTGAGGAATTCGGTAATGACGGTGGCTGACCAACGTGGTGGTTGCGGGAGGGGGCGGGGGGGGTGGAGGGTGTGATTGGACGATGGGCCGAGCAGGGCAGCGGCTGCTTGCCAGCGAGCAGCAGGTGGTGGCCAGCCTGGCGTCCTCGCTGCTGCTGCTGCGAGGTCCAGGCCAGCCTGCGCCACCTGGAACGGGCTCATTCTCGTTGTCGTCGTGGCGCTCGCTGGCAGCGCTCACAGGTGTCGGTCTCGTGGCCCCCGCCGTCCTTGTGTCTGGCACTCTGACAGGCGCCCTGGCTGCCGTAAGACCCTGCTCCCCTCTCTCTTCTTCTCTTCTTTCCCAAGAGCTTACCACTCGCACGGTCTCCCGCTGCCTGTCAGCTGTGCTGGTATGAGCGCAGACATTCCATGAATCGGTGCCACTGGCTGCCACCTGGCTCTTTGCGGTTGGCCATATGATCCTTCCGGGCGGCTTCTGACTCAAGCGAGCGGGCGCGCGTGGGGCGAAAGAGCAGGTGAGAGCGGCAGATGCTTTACTGGCGGCGGCTGCATCACCACCCGGCCCCAGCAGCAGCAGCAGCAGCAGGAGGGTGGTGGCGCCTCTGCTGGAGCTGGCTGCGCTTGCCAGGTGCCACCACTCTGCCTGCCCCCGTTGCTTGCCTGCTTGCGCGCGCTCGCAAGACCAGTTCCTCCACTCCATCACATGCGTGTGTACGTGTGTGCAATGCGAGAGTGAGAGCGTCTGGATGCCGTGCTCGTGTGGCGGGGGGCGGGGGGGTGTGCCACAAGCAGGGAGGAGGTGGACGCTGTGAGTGCCGCGCTGCGCATCTCCCAGGTACTGCTGCCCCTCCCTCAGGGGAGGACTGCGAGCAGGCATGCTGCTACATTTCACGATTGAATGCTCGGAACTTGTGTGGTGACTGAGGCATGAGGGTGAGGGGGTGGTGGGGGGCAGGTGGCGGTCGCGCTGCTGCTCATCCTCGCCCGCAGCGCTGCGCCTCCTCAAGGTACTAGAGCCTCCCTGCCGGCCCCGCGCTCTCTGGCTCAGGGTGAGGGAGAGCCCCTCACAGCTGGATGCCTCCATGTCAATCCTCAGCCTCAACCTCTCGTCTCAGCTCTATAATGCTGCTGGCCTGCAGTCACTAACAGCAGCAGCCCTCTCGCAATGGTGGTGCAGGATCGGCAAGCGGCAGCGAGTGGGTGGCGGGAGAGCTTGCCGCCCGGCTGCTGCAGCTGGCGGTGGACGACCCCTCTCCGCATGCAGCCACCCGCTGGGCCCCCCATGCCGCCACCATCAACGGTGCATGCCATCGCATCCTTGCAGCGCTGCCACCTGGCGCTGCAGCAGGGCTCCAGCTGGCATGCGGACGGCTCAAGGACCTGACAGAGCCAGCAGCCGTGTACGAAAAGAGAGGCCTGCTGGTGCTGCTGCGCCTGATTGCANGGCTGCTTGCCAGCGAGCAGCAGGTGGTGGCCAGCCTGGCGTCCTCGCTGCTGCTGCTGCGAGGTCCAGGCCAGCCTGCGCCACCTGGAACGGGCTCATTCTCGTTGTCGTCGTGGCGCTCGCTGGCAGCGCTCACAGGTGTCGGTCTCGTGGCCCCCGCCGTCCTTGTGTCTGGCACTCTGACAGGCGCCCTGGCTGCCGTAAGACCCTGCTCCCCTCTCTCTTCTTCTCTTCTTTCCCAAGAGCTTACCACTCGCACGGTCTCCCGCTGCCTGTCAGCTGTGCTGGTATGAGCGCAGACATTCCATGAATCGGTGCCACTGGCTGCCACCTGGCTCTTTGCGGTTGGCCATATGATCCTTCCGGGCGGCTTCTGACTCAAGCGAGCGGGCGCGCGTGGGGCGAAAGAGCAGGTGAGAGCGGCAGATGCTTTACTGGCGGCGGCTGCATCACCACCCGGCCCCAGCAGCAGCAGCAGCAGCAGGAGGGTGGTGGCGCCTCTGCTGGAGCTGGCTGCGCTTGCCAGGTGCCACCACTCTGCCTGCCCCCGTTGCTTGCCTGCTTGCGCGCGCTCGCAAGACCAGTTCCTCCACTCCATCACATGCGTGTGTACGTGTGTGCAATGCGAGAGTGAGAGCGTCTGGATGCCGTGCTCGTGTGGCGGGGGGCGGGGGGGTGTGCCACAAGCAGGGAGGAGGTGGACGCTGTGAGTGCCGCGCTGCGCATCTCCCAGGTACTGCTGCCCCTCCCTCAGGGGAGGACTGCGAGCAGGCATGCTGCTACATTTCACGATTGAATGCTCGGAACTTGTGTGGTGACTGAGGCATGAGGGTGAGGGGGTGGTGGGGGGCAGGTGGCGGTCGCGCTGCTGCTCATCCTCGCCCGCAGCGCTGCGCCTCCTCAAGGTACTAGAGCCTCCCTGCCGGCCCCGCGCTCTCTGGCTCAGGGTGAGGGAGAGCCCCTCACAGCTGGATGCCTCCATGTCAATCCTCAGCCTCAACCTCTCGTCTCAGCTCTATAATGCTGCTGGCCTGCAGTCACTAACAGCAGCAGCCCTCTCGCAATGGTGGTGCAGGATCGGCAAGCGGCAGCGAGTGGGTGGCGGGAGAGCTTGCCGCCCGGCTGCTGCAGCTGGCGGTGGACGACCCCTCTCCGCATGCAGCCACCCGCTGGGCCCCCCATGCCGCCACCATCAACGGTGCATGCCATCGCATCCTTGCAGCGCTGCCACCTGGCGCTGCAGCAGGGCTCCAGCTGGCATGCGGACGGCTCAAGGACCTGACAGAGCCAGCAGCCGTGTACGAAAAGAGAGGCCTGCTGGTGCTGCTGCGCCTGATTGCATCCAAGGCGGGCGGGAGAGCTCCAGCTGAGCGGCTCTCGGGCGGCAGCATGGGTGCACCTACGAGCAGTGCTGAAGGGGGGGGGGAGGCGGCGCCCAAAGCCTTGCCGTTGTTCTACTCGAGCGCCACCTCTGCCGAGCTGACATCTGGCATGCGACTGCTTGCCTCACTCTGCTGCCATCCTGTAAGGACGCCCTCCTCCTCCTCCTAACTCTCCCTCTCTTTCTTCCTCCCTCTACTTTACAGTCACCAGCTTCTTGCTTGCTCACACTCGGTCAGTCAGGCAGGCATTTTCTCAACCCCACTTGTGCTTTTGCGCAAGCCTCGCAAACTTCTCTCCCTGCTTGTCCACTGCCCCTACTTCTGCTGCTTCTGCTGCTGCTGCTGCTGCTGCTCCTCGGTGGCCCCCGGAGGCTTGCTCTGACCCTCTGCATGCGTGTTGGGGATGGCTCTTTCCGGCAGAGTGTGGCGTGCGTGCTGTACGCGGAGGGCGTGATGAGCGCCCTGCAGCAGCTGCTGTCACGCTGCTCCGCCGCCCTTCTGCTGCCCTCGCCCACCACCAGCCCCAGTGCCAGCCCCGGTACGCCCTCCTCTCTCTTGCATTGCATGTCACGCAGCATCTGTGTGCTCACTCTCTCTCTCCTCCTGCCCCTTTTCTCTTTCCCCGTGTCCTCATGCCAAGAGAGGAGAGAAAGAGAGAGTGGGAGAGAGGGCGGCTGCTATCCAAGCTGACAGAGGAGCACCACTGGGGTGAGGCGGGAAGGGACAGGCACGACATCTCCCGGGCAAGCGGATGCGGAGATGGCAAGGGTGCGCACGCACCGCGCGGCTGCGGGGCTGCTGCTGCCGTCTCTGCTCGTGCTGCTCTCCACCCTGCGCCGCCTGCAGGTGCCGCTCCCTCACTCACTGCATGCCAGTTATTCCCTCTCTCTTCCTCTGCTGGGGGGCTGCAAAGATACACCCGCGGCTGTCTCTCCGACAAACACACGCACATAGGGAAGGAGGAATAGCACGCGGTGCTGACACCTGCATGGAAGGAGGGGCGAGCGTGTGGTGCAGGAGGCGGGAGTGCAGTACCGCAGCACGCAGGGGCAGGACGCTCTGCTCCAGCTGATGCACGCCCTCGGGTACCCCGCCTTCTGTCCCCTTCTCTTGAGCACATGAAAAGCACGTCAGTCATGTTTCGGCACGGGCTTTATTGAAAACATGTGAAGAAGAAGAAGAAGAAAACTGTATATGAGATTGATAGAGGGGCACTAGATTGCCCCTCCCTCTCTCTCCGTCTCCGAATGCTCAGGATGGTCCCGTTCGTGTGGGCTATGTATATGTTGGGACCTGCACGGCTGGGCGTGGGGGGTGCAGGAAGAGGTCGGCGTATGCGACGGCAGATGAGGGGGGCACAGCAGCAGCGCTAGCGGGGTCCGGGCCGAAGGGCGTGCTGGCGTCACATTTGTTGGCCGTGCGGCGCGTTCTGGCCGCTGTGCTGGCATGCTGGCCTGTGTCCAGCTGGCAGCCTGCGCTGCTGCCCAAGGTGCTGGGGCTGCAGGTGGCTGCGGGCCAGAGCGCATCTTCCAGCAGGGCCCACCATCGAGCTGCTGTGCTGGAGCCAGCTCACGCATGCGCCACTCTGGGGCTTCTGGTGAGCACCCACCCCCAACCCCTCCCCTGCCTCTAACAGCAACTCCTTTCTGTTGCCTGTGCCTCTCACTCGAGCCTGTAGCTGTTCCTCTACCTCTCCCTCTTTCCCTCTTTCCCTCTTCCCCTCTCTCTCTGGCCATCTATGTACGTGTCTGCAGGCCCATGTTGTTCTTCGACGTGCCATGAGCTGATGTTCGGCAGGTAGGGCTGGTGTGCTCACTTGCGGAGCCTGGGAGTGAGTGTTGGGTGCAGGAGTATGTGATATAGCAAGTGAAGTGTATGTGTGGGTGTGTGTGTGTGCTGCCAAGGCTGAGCCTGATTTTGGTAGTGGTGGTGGTGCCTGTGGCAGGCGGACATGCTGCCAGACGAGTGGCCCCCCGTGGCTCTGCTCAGCGGCAGCAGCAGCAGCAGCAGCAGCAGCAGCAGGGGGAGGGCTCCTCTGGAGGACTGTGCGCCGTCGGTGGCAGCGGCTGCTCTGCTGCTGTCAGGGCCGCGCCACCTGGAGGAGGAGCTGATGTGGCACACGCGTGCGCCAGCCGCGGAGAAGCTGGTGCAAGCGTTGGCGTCGCCGGCAGTGCTGGAGCCGCTGGCGCTGGCCCTGCCCCACCTTGCCCCCACGGTGTGTGTCTCCGTCCTTTTCATTTCTTGTTCTCTTTGTCACAGGGCAGGGGCGTGGGCATGGGTGCAGGTGCCGTGCTGGGTGCAAAAAAACCTTCTGCTGTCCCCCGCCGCTTGTCTGTGGGCATGCAGTGCGATATGGAGAGGGGCGTGAGGGAGGGGGTCACCCTGTAGGGGGGGAGGGAGGAGGGAGAAGGGAGGGTGCAGGTGCAGACAAGCACGGCAATCATTGGGCATGCTCTTTGAGCAACCAAAGCAGTTGAGGTGAATTCGGAGTTCGGGGGTTGCTGTTTGCAAGCCATGATGGATGCGAGAGAAAGAGAATTAGGGAAAGCGTAGCAAGCATGACGCCATGGGAGAGCGTGTGCACCCCTGTGCTCAGCCCAGGGGCTGGCGAGGCGAGGCAACGCGAGGCTGACACATGGCGGCGGCGTGTGCCTCCCCTGCATGTGCAGGGCTGTGTGTCGCTGCGGGGCGCAGTGGAGAGGCTGGTGGCGCGCGCTGCCTGTGCCGGCCCCGAGCTGCTGGGAGCCCGCCTGGTGCGCGCTCTCCTGGACCTGCTCTCCACCCCCACGCCCGCGGACAAATGCGAGGATGGGGGAGAGGGAGCGGCCCCTGCAGTCGCTGCAGCAGCGTCAGGGGCAGCAGCCATGGTGGGGGCAGGAGCCACAGGCGGTGGCGACTGCAGCAGCGGCGGTGGTGGCGTGGAGGAGGTGGAGGAGGTCAGTAAGGCAGCCCCGCCGCAACCGCTGCCTCCTCGTGATGGGGCAGACTTGGCGGCTGTCCCACCCCCAGCTGCTGCAAACCAGCAGGTACGTGCCCTCAGCCCCCTCCGCATGCCGGCTCAGCTTTGCCGGCACCCATAAGTGCACGCATCCTCCCTCTCCCCTTCTCCCCACCCCTCACACCCCACATTGATGGTGAAGCATGAGCGCGGAGTCTGGAGGAGGCATGTTGCAGTGGTCAGTGCGGAGTGGAGCAGCAGACACAGCTGACAGCTGCTGCAAGGCTCTCTCTTCCTCCGGCTGACGGACACTGCTTTGGGGCTCTGACTGGCCAATTGGGGGGCGTGCAGCAGGTGCTGTGGGTGTTGCAGCTTCTGGGAGACCTGGCCCACCACCCTGCAGCCAAGGTACGAGGGGGCACACACACGCACGCATGAGCAGTAGCTGTCCCTTTGCAGCAGCAGGTCCCCGTAGCTTGCTAAGCTGCTTCTTGCACCGCCACCGGCCGTCTCAGAGTTGGCGGCGGGGAACTGGCTCTATCATTATGGACATGTGTTTGCGCGTGCGTGGTGATGAGCGTGGCGGCAATGGTGGGTTGGCAGGCTGTGATGCTCCAAGAAGGGGCTCTGCTGCGGGTGCTGCCCTTCCTGGTGGCTGCTTCAGAGCAGCAGCAGCAGCAACAGATGGCAGCTGGTGCCGTCCTGGAAGCGCTGTGCAATCCCGCCATTGGCCTCTCCCCCAGGTCCGTCGCTCCGTCACATCGCCGCCTGTCCTGTCCTGTCATGTGAAGAAGAATTGTGTGATGACTCGCCCAAGTACGTGCATGCTGTGCTTCTGCCTCTTCCTTTTCGCTTGGAGTGCGGTGTGCCTCAAGAGGGCCTTATGCTCGGCAGAGGGCTGGCTTGCCTGCTGGGTGGTTGGCTGGATTTCCGGCATGGGCCTGGCAGCAGCAGCAGCAACAGGAGGAGGAGGAGGAGCAGTGCAGAGGACTGCCCGAGCTTTGCGGACGGCACCGCCCTGGCCTCGGCCCTGCTCTCCGCTATGGAGGTGAGCGTGCCACTTGTCGCCTGCCTGCGCAGGCAGCATGCCCTTTTCTCCTCTCCTCTAAGTAGCCGACTTCGATGCTGGCTCAGTTGCTCCCGTCCCTGCTGCCTTAAGTCAACGCCGGGCTCTCCTTCTCGTTCCGAGGGGGTGGTGGGTACCATACTCCTGTACTGACTTCTTTGGAGAGTGACCGTGTCTGCTGATCCTGGCTTGCTGGCAGGCGAAGGCAACCAGCAGCAGCAGCGTGGGCGAGGAGACGCTGGCGCTGCTGCGCGTGACAGAGGTGCTGGCCCGCCACGACTGCGGCCGCGTCTCCCTCGCGCTGGCGGCGGCAGACGCGCTCCAGCTGCCGTCGGATGTCGCCATGACGCCCGCAGACGGCGACGATGCCAACGAGGAGGAGGAGAAGGGCCCTGGGGAGGATGCGACTGAGAAGGACGAGGGCGGGGGGGCCTCACGCCGCCGTCCTCGTCCCCCTCTGCTGGCTCTGTGGGAGCAGCTCCTGCAGCAGCTGGAGGCTGAGAGGACAGCAGGGAGGGAGGATGGGGTGCTGGCAGAAGTGGTGGGAAAGGCCGCTGCTGCCGCCCGGGCTCTCGCCGACGCTGGCCGCAGGTAGATTCCTCCCCTTAATGCTCTTTTTAACCCCTCCCGCTCCCCCTCCCCCTCCCGCCCCCGCTCTCTCTCTCTCTTCTTCTGTCCCTCTCTCCCTCCGCCTGTGCTCGGCTGGTGGAAGGTGGGAGAGGGATAACCCTTTTGTCGGATTGTTGGGCGGCTGTTACGCTACCTGAGACTGTGAAACAAGTTTTATCTTCTACATTTGCAGGAGGGGGAGGTGAGACATCTGTGGGCATGTGCTTATGCTTCTCATTTGGGCCGCGTCTAACAGCTGCCTCCCCTGCCCTGCATTACCCTTGGCTGCTATGGGAGCGTGCGGGGTTGCAGTGCGTGCGGCACGAGCGCCTTGTGCTGTCTCCTTGCGTGGCCGCCCGAAAAGGAGGAAGAGGAGGCCGTTCCTTTGAGCACTGGGGACAAGCGCATGCACGTGGTGCCGCGTCTGGCCGCAGCTGTCGCCACCATGCTGGATGCCAGGAGCACCGCAGCAGCAGCTGCAGCAGCAGTAGCAGGAGAAGAAGACAAGCAGCAGCAGCAGCAGCAGCAACAACAGTGGCGCAAGGTGGGCTCCTCCTCCTCCTCCTCCTCCTCCTCTCCTCACATATGTGGGCGTCTATGCCAGACCAGTCTGTCAGCCTGCCAGCTTGACAGTCACTCTTTCTGTGTTTGCCGTTCCCTGCGGCTGGTGTGTGTGTGTTGTCCAGAAAGAGAAATTCTACACGCTGGCTGGATGTGGCAGCCACATGTGCTGACAGCGCGGGTGTGTGGCGAATGCGGGACTCTGCAGGCACTGGGAGGTGTGGAGGCGCTGCACCAGGTGTTGCTGGGAGCCTCTTCAGGGGTCAGAGTGACAGCTGCCAGCGTGAGGGAGCACGCTCAGGCCCTCAAGGACGCAGCGGCGCCTGCCCGCCCCCTCACCACCCGCCTGGCGGAGGCACGCGCGGTGTTGCACCAGCACCAGCAGCAGCAGCGCCAGGTGGCGGTAGCCCTGCCTGAGTGGCCTGCGCAGCAACCCCAGCAGCAGCGTGCCAACGAGGGGCAGCCGGGCCGCGTGGAGCTTCTTCCCTGGCAGCGCTCAGCGGCATCCATGGAGGCCAACGACACGGGAGGCCGTGCCAAGCGGCTGCTGCCAGCAAGTGTCGCCGGTGGCGACAGCAAGCGCCTGCGGTCGGACGCGGACGCCAATGCTGCTGCTGCTGCTGCGGTCTGTGGTGCCGCTGCTGCTGGTGGTCTGGGGGCTGTATCTGGACTTGGCAGCGCGGGCAGGCAAGGGGTAGCAGGCAGCGGCGGGGGCGTCGGCGTGCGCCGGGACGCGTTCCGACAGCGCCGGCCGGCTGCGCCGCGCTCGAATGACGACCACCTGGCACGTGAGCGGAGCGGGGACTCGCTCTCTACAGGTGGCAGACCCCCATCAGTCCACGTGGATGAGTTCATGGCGCGCCAGAGGCAGCAGGGCATTGTGATTGTGGGAGCGGAGGATGACAGCATGGCGGCAACGGCAGAGGCTGGAACAGCAGCGGCAGCAGCTGCCTCATGCGCTCCCACTGTGGGCAGCGCTGTGCAGGAGCTGCCCCCTTCTGCGGGGGCAGGTGCCGTCGCAGCAGCGAGTGAGAGCAGCGCGCCGCCCAGGTCCACCGCCAGCACGCCGCCCGAAGAGCGCCAGCTGGCAGAGGACGCTTCCACGCGCGAGAAACCTAGTGCTGCCGCCGCAGCCGCAGCAAGGCCGCAGGAGTCGCATCGGCCTCCTGCGGCCATGTCATTGTCAACAGGGGGCACGTCGCCATTTGTCAAGATCGAGGCGGACGCGGCAGAAGCCCCCCCGACGCCAAAGAAGCTGCAGCACAATGGCAGCAGCCCAGGCGGCGGTGATGCAGGCACTCCTGCTGGCTCTCTGGCACGCACTGGCAGCTCAGCGATGCCCTCGCCTATGCCCCCTCCTGGCACCCACTTTAGGGAGCAACAGCAGCAGCAGCGGCGGCAGCTGAGGGCTCCAGATGGCACTCAGGGGGGGCCGCATGCACCTTTCCAGGGTGCTACGCCACCCTCCCCTCACGGGCATGCAGGAGGAGCAGCAGCAGCAGCAGCAAGTCCAGGCGCATACGCCCCCCCCAGGCCGGTGCATCATTTTGGGGCCCCTCCTCCACCTCATCCTCATCATCATGCGCCGCCTCTGCCTCAGCAGCCGCAGCAGCAGCACTACGGCGGGCCTCCGCATCTGTCGCAGCAGCAGCAGCAGCACGGTCCACCTCAGCAGCCACCTCAGCAGCGGCCTGGCGCGTACGGCATGCCTCTGGCGCATGGCCCGCCACTTGCTCACAGGGCAGGCCTTGACAGCCCCCCTGCTCCTCGACCCCCTCCTCCTGTGCAGACTCAGGGGCCGCCACCTGGCTTCGGGCCCCCTCAAGGTGATATGCATGCGCCTTCTCAGCCCAGGTGGCAGCCTCCCAGCCCTGGGCAGAGGCCTGTCTCGTACGCCCCCCCTTCTCAATACCCGCAGCCACACTTGCCGCCACAGCCAGCGCAGCAGCAGCAGCAGCAGCAGGCAGGCACGTACGCAGGAAGCGCAACACCACCACCAGCAGCAGCTGTGGGGATGGGGTACGGGGCCGTGTCACCTCCTCCTCCTCCTGCTCCTGCTCCTGCTGTCGTGCCTGCTGGCCCCCATATGATGGGAAACGTGGCCTTCTCGGGGCCTCCTCCGCCCTTGCAGCAGCAGCCGCCGCATCACATGGCGCCCCGTCCACCCCTCCCCGCCCGTCCCCCCATGATGATGATGCAGCCGCAGCCACGCCTGGGCGCGCCAGCTGCAACCATGCCCCCCCCCAGCCAGCAGCAGCAGCAACAGGCTATGTACGGCCACCATCATCATCAGCCACAGCCGCCGCCGCCGCCGCAGCAGCAGCAGCAGTTGTACGGGCAGCCATTGAGCGGCCATCAGCAGCAGCTGGTGATGCCGGTGGGAGTGCCCCCCCCCCAGGTGCAACTGCAGCAGCAGCAGCAGCAACAGCAGCCGGCAATGCACCCACCCCTGCCGCCGCCACTGCAGCACCTGTACCCTCAGCATCCCTCTCAGTACCCTCAGCAGCAGCAGCAGCCACAGCAGCACCCGCTGCAGCAGCCGCCACCACCGTTGCAGCAGCAGCAGCAGCAGGCTCCAGCTGCCGCCGCACATCCTCCTTCTCAGGCACCTCAGGCCCAGCAGGCAGCGGGTGCAGGAGGAGCACCACCACCGCAGGCAGCTGCTCTGGCCCTCTTCAACTCGCCTGAAGCCATTCAGGTGTGCCCCCGCTCCGTACCTTCCAGTGCATGCTCTTCTGCCTGCTGCGCTTGGCCCTGGCATTCAAGCGCGAAGCTCAGGGAGGGCTGCCTTCGGAGCCTAGGGGTATACATCAGCGCCCCACCTGGCAGGCACGCTCACCGTGGGGCGCTGTTTGAGGTGGGGTGTTGGTACAGGAGCTGCTGAGGGACCCGAGTAAGCTGCAGCAGTTGCTGGAACAGCACCCCATGCTCATTGCACTTCTACAGGTGTGGACACGCCCGCGCTCCACTATGCCTCCTTGTTCTGCTTCACGCTCCCAAGTCATGATTGCATACCTCTCTGTCTGGTTTTGAGTTGAAATTGACTCTGTTTCTGCTGGTCACACGTCGAGCATCAACAAGGTTAGTGTACTGTAGTTCTTGTCAGCTTAACCTATGTGTACATGTGACTTCATTGTATTGCTACTGGCATATTGTCTTTTGCTGCAGACAGTAGACAGGTCTGCTGAAGTTAATCATGTTGGGAGGCATTTGGGACTGCAGGACAAACTAGGAGGCGCTTCATGACAGGGTGCTTCAATCTGAGTTTGTTTGCTTGTTAGTCGTTGAGGGAACTTGCCTGCGTGAACTTCTTTGACGTAGGCAAGTTTATATATGACAACATTCTCTGACAAGATCAACCACTCACAGCGATGAGATGCGGAAGACATGTTAGTACTGCTCCGACAAATATGTGTCTAGGTTGGACTATTCTTGCTTCTTGAAGACAAAGAAAAACATATAATGTCCACCCGCCCGAAAATTTTGCATTGGTATCAAGTTCTCTATTATTTCCCAGCATCTCCACTCGAGTTGACACTAGTGTTCAGAACTACTTTTTGATCAAGATTTTGAACAGACATTTGCCTTCAAATGAGTTTGTACCTTGGAGTGCTCTAGTCCCCTTTTTTGAACACTTCCAATGCATGCACAAGTTTGCTTTCAATCTTATAAATTTTCGCTTTTTGCGATGTAAGTTATGTTGACATATTTGTGTCTTCAAACTTGTTCCACGTCATCACAAATCTTCCTAGGACATTTATTAGAAGGTACTCTCATGTGAAGGATAATCAGAATGAAAAGTATTCTCCTCCTTACTCTTGATAGTACAAGCTATGGCAGTTGAAGCCTATCACTGACCTTGTCTTGAGTACATCCAGGAAGTATTATAGTCCAGGAGAGATTTTGACTATTGATGAGAGAACTATTCCAATTAGGGATATGCAATGTTCTATTAGAATATGCAACCTGAGCAAGCCTTACAAGTATGGTATTGAAGTTTTTACTGTATATGATGCTACACATATTTTTGTTATGCGTTCATCATATATGACAGAATGGAGAGAGATGGCCTGAAGAGTGATGTGGTTTTAGACCTTGTAGCATTGCTCCATGTTAGTAGATTGTTCACTCTTGTTGTGGATGGTGGATTCACCTCTCCTAACTTGTTTCGGCAATTAGCTAGACTTGGTCATGGTGCTACAGGCACAAAAGTTACTAATAGAAAGAACTACCCGGCTAATGATGTGTAGGTGAAGCCTAACAGTCATCCTAAAGGTCAATGTAAGAATGTCATAAATGAGAATCCTCCTCTGATAACATGCATGTGGCAGGATAAGTAACCTGGTGCTTTTCTTTTTACAGCTGCAGGATTAGCCCCTACTACACAGAGTAGGCGTAATGGTAAAGGTAAGCTTGTCATCCCTGCTCCTCAATTGGTTGAGCATTATAATTTGTACAAGGATACTGTGGACCAGTATGATGGTTTGTGTTTAAAGAGGAACTAGAGTGCGAAGCGAGTGTTTATCAATAGAAAGTGGTGGCATCGAGCATATTGGGGTATTTGGGATGGCTTGCTAGCAAATGATTTCATCATACTAAAGATGGTCAATAATGCAGCTGATAGGTATGAGACGTACTTAGATATCATGGAGGAGATGTGTTCATTTCAGCATCCTAATGAGGCTGGCCCTCTTAGAGCGGTAACACGGATTACTACTGCTCTACCTTCTCACGGTGGTAGATTTACCCATAGGCACTTTCCTTCGAGGATTCCCAATCAGAAGTATGAATGTTGTAAGGTGTATGTTGCTGGTCTTCACGGCCAACATAGCTCAAGGAAGAGGTCGACAAAGACGAAGTACAAGTGTTTCCACTGTGAAGTTTCCCTTTGTGCAGCACGTTGCTTTCTAGTGTACCACACTAATGGAGCTATAAAGCACCTAGATGTAGGACCTTGAAAGGAAGCTAGGAAGAAGTAGAGATTTCCACGATTTTGTAAGACTCGCGTATATTTTCCTATTCTTCATGTTTAATGTTGTATGCAATATATAGTATATGCCATGCGTATATGAGTGTAAATAAACGCCTGCATTGATAGTTGAATTTAAAATTTATATTACCATGATTTATAAGCAGTATTTCATGTGTTACAAGGGAAAAAAGATTTTTTGTTACCACCATGCAAAATGGTGAGGTTATTCTACCCCAGATTAGAACAACAATTAGAAAGTAGCCTTGTGAACTAAGTTGAGAAGCATATTCCAATTTTGCAAAAATCAATTTTGCTCTTGATTGAAATCTCTTGTATTGTTTTGGCATGGGCAAACACAGGGTCCCTACACAGGATGATGACAAATTTCAGCTTCGCGTCGCTTGTTCTAAGGTACTGCAATACGCGAAGTGCTCCACGTACTCTTGAGCAATATAAGCTCAAGTGCGAATACTTGAATTCCGTACTCTGTAATTTGAAAAGAACGTTGGAGGTATTTTTGGATCGTTTTAACGGTAGGCAGAGCAGAGTGGACACTGGAGCAGACGGATGTCGCACGTTGACATTGTGCCTCGCGTCACATTTTGGCGTTTCCTGTCTGTGGTGCAAACTGACTAACCCCTCTTGAATTCCTCTAATCCCCTCAGACCCCGCAAGCTGCTCCAAACAAAGCCCGCTCCAGCCCACTCTAGCCCCACCCCCAGCCCACTTTAGCCCACTCTAGCCCCGCCTCTCTATCATTGACTTGGTTGTGTACCGACTGGTACCGACACACCGTTCCTGATATTTTGAAGACTGGAGGTGCTGACCTTTGCCAGGACCTAGTCACCACCCCATGTCATCTCAACCGAGGCTTAAGAATGAATATGCCGAGTGACTTGGCGTATCCAACGACGACGTCGAGGAGATTTTCACATTGCCCCTAATTGACCCTGATTTAAAATCGATTACATTCTGCTCAATGCTCTCTTGACAGTTTTGCCTGACAGGTTTCCATTGCAGCAGAGGAGCATATAGACAGTGGTGGGTAAGTAGCATACGGTAATCTGTTATGTGGACTTCTCTTTAGGAGGGTCAGCATCTTGTCTTTCTAAAATACTGCGCTGCTTCTAAATCTAACCACTATAACTCCTTACTTCTTGCGCCTTATCGAATAGTCCACACCAGAGTGGGACACTTGCACAATGGAGGCATTATTGGCTCCAGTTGTAACGCACAGCTTTGCAGTGCTCGGGAAGTGTACTGCCCAAATTGAGACTCGTACCAGTGCAGGATCTAAATCTGGGCATCTTCTTGGATCCCTTAGCCAAGCAAGGTCGCTCAGACAAACAACATCTCAGGTTTTTAGAGGTACCCAACTGGGTGTTGGCTTTACCAAAGCATGCAAGGCCCATGCTCATCAAAATGGACGCCCTGTTGCCACATTGCTTGACAGTAGCACTGAAACAGAGACAGGTTCCGACTCTATGAAAGTTATTATTGACAACGATGAGAACGAGAAATGGACTGCTATCCAGCTTGAGACTGGGAATCGCCCTGGCCTTCTCACTAAAATTACCTCAGCTTTCAGGTGAGGCCTACAGGAGTTATATCCCTGTGCTGGTAGAAGGCCTGATGCATATTCTTTAATATGTGTCAAAGAAAAGAGGACAAACTCGCTTTTGGCAAACTTATCACACTCCTGCAATTCCGATAGTTCTCGAGCAGCTCTCCCTCCTGCATACATACACTTGTGTATGGGTGCAGTCCCATGAGCTGCTTTGTTTTGGCATGGCTTTGCCATGAGCCCAGGCCTGCCACTGAAATTTACGCATTGCTCTCCTGATCTTGTTTCTCACCCGCTTATAATGTAAAGCAAGACGTGAAAGTGCTCTAAAAAATTGCAGTGTCCCGTTTGCCTGCAAAAGGTGGCTGGATCCTGTGCCCGTTGGACTAGAGACTGAAGAGTGGGGCGAGTGTGCTGAGCAGGGACCTCAACCTGCAGGTGATGAGGGCCGTGGTGGACACCATGGGCGAATCAGTCATAGACAAATTCTACGTTGTGAATACTGCGGGCGAGAAGATCACCTCCTCAGCTGACATTGAGGTGCGCATATGTATCTATTACAAACATAATTCTCCGCAGGAAAATTTATGTACACTGTTCCTGATGGCTAAGCCACTTGGCAACTGCTGCCTCTCCTGGTCCTGCATTGCTGGAAGATGATCTGGTCGGAGGGCTCTGTCAGCTTCCTTAAAAAGGTTGTCCCTATTTTTGAACCGACACACCAACCAACCACCAGGGAGAGTTTTCAAGGGACTGCACACAGCCATTAAGTCTGAACAGTGTGCGCACGCATGTGACGCTCGGAACGGGTCAGTGTCGTCTTCAGAGAAGTGGCGCGTACAGAGCGGTTGCTTCTGCTCGTGAGTACAGCATCCGGTCACTGTCAGACCGTAGTTTGGAGAGGGCAAGGATCGCTTCCAGCCCGTGGCCGACTGCCAGAAGCATTGGCTGACAAGGAGCGTGCTGACTGGGGGCAAACGCCTCAACAGTTAGAGCCTGCGTGGCCCTGTGTGGGGTCTCCCTCACTCTTTTTCTTTGTCTGGAATGAAAAATGTCTTGGGACGTCCTTGTGGGAGAGCAAAGCCCCAGCCTCCTCACAGGGCCCTGAACAAGAGCATGACGGGTGAGGGCAGGTGGTGACGAAGGTGCTCAAGTCGCTGCCCCTGGAGGTGGGCGGCGGGCTCTCGGCGGCCGCGCGGCCCATGAGCTCGTACGTGGAGCACCTGATAGGCGTGCGCGACGACCCCGCCGCCAGCTCGCGCGCGGAGCTGGCGCACCGGTTGAAGGACCAGTACAAGCGCAACGACGTGCTGTCGCTGGAGGAGGACATCATGGACCACGTGGAGTACACGCTCGCGCGCAGCCGCTTCAAGTTCGACGACTATGAAGCCTACCAGGTGCGTGTGCACGCGCTGCGTCATGTTCCTCTTCCCATTCCTTCACCTACCTGCTGCACTGCTGCCTTGGCTGCATGGCTCCTGCTGCTGGAGGGAGAAGCCCAGAGCTGCCCGCGCCAGCTGAGTGGGTAAGCTGCCCGGCAATGGGGCTTCACTCATCAGCAGGGAGGCGGGGGAGGGGGGGGCAGGCGACGGCGCACAGCATCCGCGACCGGCTCATCGAGAGCTGGAACGACACGCACCAGCACTTCCGCGAGGCCAACCCCAAGCGCGTCTTCTACCTCTCCATGGAGTTCCTCATGGGTGCGTGCGCCTGCCCGCCCCTGCCTGCCTCTGCGTCTACCTCCCCGCCCTCTTGCGCGTGTCTGGAAGGATGGCCCTGTATGATTGTAAGGGGCCATTGCTGAGTGCCACCTGGCACTTCCTTGAGTTGGAGCAAGAGTGTGAGGGTGGTGGTGAGCTTCGTGGGTCTGTGGCGGGAGCATGCAGGGCGGTCGCTGCTCAACAGCCTGTACAACCTCAACATCAAGAACCTCTACACCGAGGCCCTCACTCAGGTGGGGGGCAACCACACACTGACAGACTCACACGCGCGCACACACACACAATCCAAGGACGGTACGGGTGAGAGAGCCCTCCATGGCGCGGGCTTCACTCGTGGCCCGTGCCTTACCCCAGGCGACGCCAGGCAGTAGGTAGGGGGTAGAGAAGGCACATGTGCACGCACACCTGAGTGGATGCAGGGCGTGGGGGGTGCAGCTGGGGTACAACCTGGAGACCATCGTGGAGCAGGAGCGCGATGCTGCTCTCGGCAACGGTGGCCTCGGCAGGTCCACATCTCCCTCTCCCTCTACTCCGCTGACGCACCGCAAGCAGAGGGGCCCTTCTGCTCCCTTGCCCAGCCCAGCTGCTGCTGCCTTGAGGAAAGGACTCAGGTGGGCGGGTGGGTGGATGTGTGGTTCAGGCTGGCAGCGTGCTTCCTGGACAGTCTGGCCACTCTCAACTACCCTGCTTGGGGGTGAGTCTCTTCTTCTGTCCCCTCCCCATCTCACTAATTGCTGGCCACGGACAGCGTAGGCACAGGCACAGGCACGGGGCATGCAGTCGAGTACTTCTGTCTCGCGAGTGGAAATCAAGCAGAGGAGCCACTTGGTGAGCTCGAAGGGCATGTGTGTGTGTCCGCTCTCCCTCTTTTTTTCGACGGCCTGGCACAAGGGCCTGTCGGGGTGGGAGGGAGGGGAGGGGGGGGGCGCTGCCCACTGCAAGGGCCTAACTGACTGAGTGAGTGAGGGAGGGCAGGTACGGCATCCGGTACCAGTACGGGATGTTCCGCCAGACGCTGGAGAACGGCTTCCAGCACGAGCAGCCCGACTACTGGCTCACCATGTCCAACCCCTGGTGCCTGCCCTGCCCTGCCCTGCCCTGCCCTGCCCTGCCCTGCCCACCTTTCTTGCGAGTGCCACCACTAGTGGCAGGAGCCTGGCTGGCTGAATCAGCGCCCGTTGGCTGTGAGGAAATAATGCACACTCAAGGGAGAAATGCAAGAGGAGAGGAAGAGTGAGAGTGAGAGCATTCCCCAGATAGGGCTGGGGAATGGCAGCCCCCGCACGAGTGGCTGACACGCCGCCTGGGAGGGGTGGGGGGTGCAGGGAGATAGAGCGCAGCAACATCGCGTACCCTGTCAAGGTCAGCCTCTGCCTCTGCCCCTGCCCCTGCTGCTGCTACCGACAACAGAGGAGGAGAGTGTAGCTGCATGTGCTGCCTTCTTGGTACCCGTGGGCAAAGGCTTCAGCTCAAGCATGGGCGGGCTGGAGTGAGACGAGGTGCTCTTGGGGTGATGGGGGGTGTGGGGGTGCAGTTCTACGGGGTGGTGGAGCAGTACATGGACGAGCGCAACTACCAGCGCTGGAAGTGGACCCCCGGCGAGCAGGTCCGTCCTTGCTCCCTGCCTCCTCCTTCTTGCGTCCTCGTTTGAGAGAGGGCAAGGCGGGGCAAGGCGGGGCAGGATGGTCATAGACTAGACCTCCTCGTCCTCCCCTGGTCCATCATTCCACACACCCTGCAAGGCCAGACCGCCAGTTGGTGACCGGCTGGCGGGCGGGGTGGGCGGGCACCTGGGCTCTTTGTGCTCCCTTGTCTCTCTTCCAGCTCTCTATCGCTCTCTCCCTCTCTCCCCTGCACACACACTTACGCCCACATGGTGGTGCGTGCAGGTGCAGGCGGTGGCGCACGACAACCCCATCCCCGGGTACGGCACGGCCAACACCATCAACCTGCGGCTGTGGGCGGGCAAGCCCAGCACGGAGTTTGACCTGCAGAGCTTCAACACGGGCGACTACGTCACCGCCATCCTCTCCAAGTACGCCGCCTGCCCCTTTCCTCCGCACTGCTCAGCGCGGCAGCTCACCCAGCCCTAGGACGAGGTGCTGTGGTGTGTCTGGACACGCTGTGCAGTGACCTGTGCAGCGGTGGGGCGCGCAGGCAGAGGGCGGAGGCCATCAGCAGCGTGCTGTACCCGGACGACCGCACGTACCAGGGCAAGGAGCTGCGGCTGAAGCAGCAGCACTTCATGGTGTCGGCGTCGCTGCAGGACATCCTGCGCCGCTACAAGGAGACCAACTCCGACCTCACCAAGCTTCCCGACAAGGTCTCCGCCTCCTCGACACCCGCTTGCCTTTAAGCTGGGCCGATGCCTCCGCCAAGATCATGGATATTGTAGTTAATGCTCATATGGGCGATATGGTGTGGGGAGGGGAGGGGAGGGGAGCGGAGGGGCGGGGAGGTGAGGTGAGCCGGGGGGAGGTGTGGTGGTGGGTTGCGGTCTTGCTCATCGTGCGGCACCTGACGGCCACGCGCGTGTGTGTGCGCGGTGCAGGTGGCGCTGCAACTGAACGACACGCACCCCACCATCGGAGTGCCGGAGCTGATGCGGCTGCTGATGGACGAGGAGGGGCTGGGGTGGACGGCGTCGTGGGCCATCGTGTCGCGCGTGTTCAGCTTCACCAACCACACGGTGCTGCCGGAGGCGCTGGAGAAGTGGCCCATCGACCTCTTCGAGCGCCTGCTCCCGCGCCACATGCAGGCGCGCTCTCTCGCCACTACACCCCCTGCTGCTGCCTGCTCACCCTGCTGCTGCTGTTGTCACTAGGTGACCCAGGAACTTCCGCGGTGTGTCCACCTTCTCTCCTCCTCCCGGACTCACCCTGCCCCATGTGCCCCCACACACGCGGGCACTTCTCACATGGTGGTGCATGGGGGAGGGAGAGGAGTGCAGATAGTGTACCAGATCAACTTCGAGTTCATCCAGAAGGTGAAGGCCAAGTTTGGAGACGACTTCTCGCGCATGTCGCGCATGTCCATCATCGAGGAGGGCGACGTCAAGGTCCTCCCCCTTTCTCCCTCCCTTCTGCTGCTGCTGCTGCTGCTTCTGCTGCGGGCAACTCTTTGAGTTGCACCCCACTGGCCCTTTCCTCGCCCATGCTGTGCCTGCATCTGATCTCTTCTTGGCGACCGGGGGGGTGGGGGGTACAGAGCGTGAGGATGGCCAACCTGGCGGTGGTGGCGTCGCACACGGTCAACGGCGTGGCCTTCATCCACTCCGAGCTCATCAAAGAGACCATCTTGAAGGTGCCTGCTGCTGCTGCCGCTGCCGCTCCTTCTGCCCGGCCTTGCTGCCGCTCTCCCTTTTTCAGCTCTGACTTCATTTGCTCTACTCAACTTTGCCAGGACTCGCAAGTTTCGCGTTGTCAGATTGACCCCTACGCACGGCTTGAATACAACTCAGAGACACACCTTACATACCACCCTGCCATACCTTTTGAGTGAGGAAGTGCGGCCATGCTCAGATGCCCTCTTCCCTGCGCCAGCCACCCTCCGAGCACGTCCAACACCTCCCTCCCGGCCATGGCTGCCCGCCCCTATGCGCTCCAAATGCACGCATCTTTCCACTTCTCTCCCCGTGGGTGCCCCTCTGACACATGGCATCCTCACCTCTTATGAGGGAGCTTGTTTGTTCTAAGACATATGCGTGGGCATTGGAGGCGAAGCCTCACCTCAACTGCTCACAATTACACTCGCGGAAGACCCTGGGAGTGCACAGCGTGATAGACAAATCATTGTCCAACGGCAAAAGAGGGCCAGACTAAGTTTATAACCCACATTGCTCGCCAAAGCAGACACCCTCCCCACACACGACCCTTTGATGTCAATTATACAAACTGACTGCCCTCGAGAGGCCTCACAGAGGAACTTCAAGGTACTACAAGGTCGGGGGCAATAGCCGCTCTCACAAAGCTACCGTGGGAGGCACCTTCACTGAAAGAACCAGTCAATTCGCTGCTTGCTAGGTTGCTTCTGCTGCCTCTTTGGTCCTCAACCTGGCTCTCTTGGTAACGACGTAATTGGATGAGGCGCCCGTCAGCTTGCCTTGGGGCTTGTTGAGGTTGTTGCAGCAGCAGCAGCAGCAGCAAGCGATGTTGATCGTGACAAAGCCTGCATGTTGTGTGGTTGCCTGGCTGGGGCTCTTGCAGGACTTTTATGAGATGTGGCCCGAGAAGTTTCAGAACAAGACCAACGGAGTCACTCAGGTGCACTCTCTCTCACCGCCCAGAGCTTCCTGCCCAGGCCGGGGGAGGTCGAGGAGGATGTATTTTGTGCTGTTGGGCTGCAGAGGGTAGCGGCCCCCCCCAATTGCTGACTGTTGGACGTGCGAGATGGTGGGGCGCGCAGAGGAGGTGGCTGGCGTTCTGCAACCCGGGGCTGCGCGATCTGGTCACGGAAGTGGTGGGCTCCGACGCCTGGATCACCGACCTCACGCTCACCACCGCACTGCGCGCGCGCGCCTCCGACCTCGACTTCCAGTCCCGCTGGCAGCTGGTAGGCCCCTCCCCTCCCCCCTCTTACCATCCATCACCCTCTCCTCTCTCCCTCGGTCTTTCAAGCGGCCACCCAGAAGCCGGCAAACACTTGCGCCGCTCTGCGGGCTCTATTCATGCGACAGCTGTGTTCACGGAGGAAGCTCTAGAGCTCATGCAGGGCCCTGTGTGTGCGGGGGCGGTGGCGGTGGTGCTGCAGGTGAAGCAGAAGAACAAGGAGAAGCTGGCCGCTCTCATCCACAAGCTCACAGGCGTCAAGGTGCCTCTTCCCTCCCCTTCCCCTTCTCCTTCCCCTTCTCCTTCCCCTCCTCCATCACTCGTGCGCACAAGGCGCGCCTGTACAATGCTCACCCTGTTGCCGGGAATGGCAGCCCCTGCAGTCGAAAAATGGAGGAAGACTGAGGCACTGAATGCGTGTGTACGCGGGCGCGTGGGATGGGGCATGGGGCTGAGAGCAGGTGAGCAGCAGGTCGCTGTTTGACATCCAGGTGAAGCGCATTCACGAGTACAAGCGGCAGCTGCTCAACATCCTGCAGGTCATCTACCGCCACGACCAGATCAAGGTGGGCGCCGCCCTCCCTTCCCCCCATGCCCGCCTGCGTGTGGCAGCGCCAAAATACGAAGTGTGCCATGTCAAAATTTGATGTCCTTGTCATCATCGTCATTGACTTAGTTGCTTGTCACCGGCTCTACTGTGTGTACCTCAACAAGCGCGTAAAGGTGGGTTAAGAGAGGCTGATGGCTTATGTGCTTAACACGGAGGGAGGGAGGGAGGGAGGGCCCTCTCAAGGTGACTTTCCTGAAGGACCCGTGAATTTTGGCGGTGGGGGGGAGGGGCAGAAAATGTCGGCGGAGGAGAAGAAGAAGGTGGTGCCGCGCGTGGTGGTGGTGGGCGGCAAGGCGGCGCCCGGGTACGAGATGGCCAAGCGCATCATCAAGCTGGTGAGCGCCGTGGGCGAGGTGGTGAACAACGACCCCGGCGTGGGCGACCTGCTCAAGGTGGTGTTTCTGCCGGACTATAACGTGTCATTGGCCGAGGTCATCATCCCCGCCAGCGACCTCTCGCAGCATATCAGGTCCGTCCGCCCCCCGCCCCCGCTCCCGCCCCCGCCCCGGNCCCCGCCCCGCCCCGCCCCGCTCCTCCTCGCCACCGCGCCACCTCGAATGCTGTCCACCTTAAGACACCTGCACCAGGTACCAAGTAGTCGACGAATGGGGATGGTGAATAGACAAGACGCGGCATGTGTGGTGTGTGGTGTGTGTGTGTGTGTGTGTTTGTGAGTGTGTCAGTACTTGACATGGTAGGGTGGAAAGGTGATGCTCCAGCATCCCCCTGCCCCTTGTAACCGTGGCACCTCACAAGCTGTCCGTCTTGTTCTACATGGCTAGACAGGGACACAAAAGAGCGTGCGTGTGTAGGGAGCAGCGCGTCACTTAGTGAGGAAGCTTCTCCTGGGATGCCTGGCTGCCAGGCTGGCCTCTGAGGTTGCCTCTCGCGTTGGGTGCGGGCGGGCGTGGGGTGCAGCACGGCGGGCACGGAGGCATCGGGCACGAGCAACATGAAGTTCTCCATGAACGGCGGCCTCATCATCGGCACCATGGACGGCGCCAACGTGGAGATCCGCGAGGAGATTGGCGAAGAGAACATGGTACCCTCCCCTGGCCCGCTGCTCTTGCTGCCTCTGAGGAAGAGAAAGAGCCCCAGAGAGATTATCATGCACTCAGTCCGGTTGCACCCTGGCGGGAAACTGAGAGGTGGTTGTGGTGTGGACGGGCCCGCAGTTCATCTTTGGAGCAAGAGCGGAGCACGTGCCCCGGCTGAGGGCGGAGCGGAAGGACTTCCGTCCCGATGAGCGCTTCCTCTACACTCTCGAGTATGCCTCCTCTGCCTCAGTCTCCTATTCTCTGCTCTCTGTTCCTTGGGGAGCTGGCTTAGGCGATGCCTCTTGTGAGCCCAACTTAGGTGTATATTACGTCTGGACAGGACAAGTATTCAGGCACGCATGCTTGACAACAAGCAGACGTCCCTATACTCCTTAGGCCTGCTTCATGCTTCATGCCTTGCACATGCTAAGAAGGGGGGATCTTGGCGTGTCACAATGAGCAGCTTGCTGCGAAGCAACAAGTTTGGATGGGCCGAGTACTTCACGCCCATTGTGGCGGCGCTGGACGGCGAGGCCGGCGGCGATTTCTACCTGCTGGCCAACGACTTCCCCTCCTACCTGGAGGCCCAGGTGGTCATCATATCACCATCTCTCACTCCCTGCTGCTCCGTGCCCCTCACTCGCGCACGAGCTTGCATGCTCTCCGCTTCATCTGTCTGACAGGACCCTCCAGGCGAAGGTGTTACGCCTGTCGGCACTCTGGAAATTCTTTATGACCTGTGCATGACTGGGAGATGGCATGCATTTACTCATTGGAAGTGATGGTGTCACGTTCTGAGTGGTGCCATCACGTTGATTGTGTGAGCAGGCGAGAGTTGATGCGACTTGGCAGGACCAGGCCAAGTGGACGCACATGAGCATCATGAGCACCGCCGGGTGCAGCAAGTTCAGCAGCGATCGCACCATCCACGAGTACGCGCAAGAGATCTGGAACATTGAGCCCTGCAAGCTTGACGTCTCCCGGCCACCCGCCCCCGGCAACGCCCTGCACTTTTGATCGCCTGCCCTGCCTTCTTCCTCTCACCCCGACACGCAGGACAGCAGCAGTGAGCGGACCTCCCTAGCACACTGCTGGCCCTCCTAGCAATCCACGAGTGCTCTGTACTCAAGTGGCCCGTTGGTCAGACTGCAGACGATACTGCCCGTCATACCGGGAGGTACTTCAGCAGTGAGCTCATACTCGCCCATGATCTGACTCCACCTGAGCTTCGCCCGACAGCAGCTGCAGGTGGAATATTTGTGCAAAACGCGACACAGCCTCCCTGACAAGGAGTGTGACCTGCTGTCATAGTTGAAAATATGTATCCTGTGGCCCATACATACCCTGGAGCCTAGTCATGTAGCCCAATGTTGCCGGTCTTAAGCTTTTCCCACTATGTGTAGCTAGCATTAGCATCTGCCTCTTTTGTGCTTTTTTGAGATTTTTGTTCAGTTGGAAAGGGTCGACCACCTCCGAGTGGAATATAATCAATGATTGTAAATCCACGATAACGGCACCCGGTAATTGGTTGTATATTTGACTGTGCAAGACCCATTGCACATGGTGTCTACAAAACCTTCACTAAGTATGCCGAAAGTTTCAGCATTTACCCAACTTGTGACTTTGATTACCCAGTCCAGCAGGGACTTGTGCTTCTATACAATTCATCCCCATAGACCACTGAAAGTGATGTCTTCAAGCTACACATGTTCATAGTGACGTATCTTTGGTCTATGAAGTATCATGTTAATACAAAAGTGCTATTATGTTGGGGACTAGATATTGATATGAACATGCACACCTGAGCAATGAAGTACGTCATCCATTAGATTTGCAGCCTCGTTCCAAATCAAAACAACATCATTTACTCATGAGTTCAATATGATGCGGAAAAGTGCGAGAAATACAATGCTACTCAAGCTGGTGTGGACACCTCCCTGGTATTCGGTTAGAGTAAGCATCCAGCACTGCACTAACTCGTAGAGATAAGGAACAAGCAGGGGCCCTACATACATCGGGCTCGTGTTGCGTCTGCACTGCTTGTGTAATACAGAGCTGCCTCTCTTCGTCACAGTCGTTATCTTATGTGCAAAGTTGATCAGCGTGATGCGACTAGGCAGCCATGGCCTGAGCGAGAAGGGCCTCAGCGTCGCTGCCAGGGTCACTAAGCATGCCAGGCGTCTGCACATGCACCCCCCCCCCCCCCCCCCCC
>WELA01012483.1:360520-397459 GCA_009602735.1 Mesotaenium endlicherianum
CCCCCCCCCCCAGCCACCCCCTCATCGCCTCAGCAAGCTGTGTCTCTCCCTTCCCTGGGCATATGCGCGCAGTGTCCATATATGTTGTACACCCGCATTCGTGTGCATGCCGTGTGTGTGATGAGCGTCTGCAATGCCTGTGTGCTGTCTCTGCGTCGGTGTTGGGCTGACTATTCCCATCGAATCAGCAATAGTTTGCCACACAATAGGTGGGCATCCAAGGCAGCACAAGAAACTTAGACAACCACAGTGAAGTGTGCAGGTCATGACTTCGAATATTTCCCATGTACTTCACCACTCTTCATCGTACTCTCTCAGAAGTGGTTGAGGGAAAGAGACACACAAGTAGTCCATTGCACGCTTCAGCTATTCCAGTTGCTATACCATGCATTGCAATACACACCGGGTGGTGCTCCCCTACATGCGCATACAAGACGGTCTCACTGGGGCTACCGCCGCGAAGTGAAGGGAGGGCGGGGACGCACAGCAAGGCCCTCGTTCTCGTCCTTGAGAAGCTCGCGGTAGAGAGCGCGCAGCCCGTTGCGGCCGCTCTCCCACGCCGCCGACTCGTCTTCCGAGTCCGTGCCGCTGGCGCCGCCGCCGGCGGCCGCGCCGCCGATGAAGCCGGCATCCATGAGCGCAAACAGGTCCTGCTCACCTCGCCCCCCCCTCCCCCGCAGCCATGGCCCTCCTCTCAGCCCCCTCAGCGACGAGTATTTCTCCAGAGCCTGTCCAGTGTCTCCTTGCAAGATGTGCAAGGGCCCCGCGCAGGCAATACGGATACCACAAGGACAATGAGGGGACCGACAGGGAGACAGAGAGACATGGGGCCAAGGGGGTAGAGGGGGAGGGGGCGAGGGGTGGGGGGCTGGCCCACCTGCGGAGAGGGAGCGCGAGGAGCCGCTGAGGGAGCAGCGCCGGGAAGGGCCCCGGCTGTCTTCTCCAAGTCTTCCAGCGCCAGCATCAGAGCTGCACTTGTCGTCCACCCCTTTCCCCCCCGGGTGGCCGTCATTCAGTCTCCAATGCTGTTGCCGCCACCTCCCCAGAGGCACAGCCTTGCGGGATGCAGGAGGACGAGAGAGAGAAAGGAATTGGGAGCGCAGTGCTGAGCACACAAGTGGAAGGAGAGCAAAGGGGCAAATGCTGAGAGGCAAGAGGTGAGATGGCACCACCACAGAGGAGCGTGGGCCCTCTCCCCCCGAGCATGCATTGCACCGCACCACATTGCACGATTGATACGGGGGAAGGGTGTTAGCGTGTCCTACCTGGCAAGTCCAGGAGGCTGGGGAAAAGAGGCAAAAAGGAGGAAGGCCCGATGAGGGCGGGCATCAGCCTCACAAACGCATCCTCCTCCCTGCACACACACACCCACACCCCTCCTTGCCTGTTATTTATAAGCATTGCCCGGGGGAGGAGGGCGAGGGGGCATTTTTGCATGCCTTTTTGTTTCATTGAGTGCTTGCCTTTTCCCTAGATGGTTACTGCCTGTTGCTGTGGCGCGTCCACGTGGCAGAGCTGCCAGGAGGCTGCTGGTGTCGGCTTTACACGCATGCCGTGGCAGCTGTTTTGCTTCAGCATCTTAGCACCGTGCAAGTGCTTATTGAGCCCTTAGATCGTATAGGATGGCTACCCGTGCATGAATGGCTGGCTATTGCGACCCCGGGGTGCGTGCTTCAGATGCAGCCAGTAGTAGACACAGGCACCGCCGACTTGTGCCCATCACAATAATGACAGTGACGATGGTGACACACGGCAGATGGTGGGCTGGGCGTGGGGNCCGCTGAGGGAGCAGCGCCGGGAAGGGCCCCGGCTGTCTTCTCCAAGTCTTCCAGCGCCAGCATCAGAGCTGCACTTGTCGTCCACCCCTTTCCCCCCCGGGTGGCCGTCATTCAGTCTCCAATGCTGTTGCCGCCACCTCCCCAGAGGCACAGCCTTGCGGGATGCAGGAGGACGAGAGAGAGAAAGGAATTGGGAGCGCAGTGCTGAGCACACAAGTGGAAGGAGAGCAAAGGGGCAAATGCTGAGAGGCAAGAGGTGAGATGGCACCACCACAGAGGAGCGTGGGCCCTCTCCCCCCGAGCATGCATTGCACCGCACCACATTGCACGATTGATACGGGGGAAGGGTGTTAGCGTGTCCTACCTGGCAAGTCCAGGAGGCTGGGGAAAAGAGGCAAAAAGGAGGAAGGCCCGATGAGGGCGGGCATCAGCCTCACAAACGCATCCTCCTCCCTGCACACACACACCCACACCCCTCCTTGCCTGTTATTTATAAGCATTGCCCGGGGGAGGAGGGCGAGGGGGCATTTTTGCATGCCTTTTTGTTTCATTGAGTGCTTGCCTTTTCCCTAGATGGTTACTGCCTGTTGCTGTGGCGCGTCCACGTGGCAGAGCTGCCAGGAGGCTGCTGGTGTCGGCTTTACACGCATGCCGTGGCAGCTGTTTTGCTTCAGCATCTTAGCACCGTGCAAGTGCTTATTGAGCCCTTAGATCGTATAGGATGGCTACCCGTGCATGAATGGCTGGCTATTGCGACCCCGGGGTGCGTGCTTCAGATGCAGCCAGTAGTAGACACAGGCACCGCCGACTTGTGCCCATCACAATAATGACAGTGACGATGGTGACACACGGCAGATGGTGGGCTGGGCGTGGGGCGCAGGGAGCATGACTACTCACGAAGGACCGCCGCACGCCAGCAGCTTCAGCAGCACCGGATAGAACTGCGTCCCCCATCCGCCGCCACGCCCGCGTTACTCCACGTGCAACAGTAGGGCTCAGTGTATGCAATAGATTCTGTAAGGCTTGAGGGCGAGGGGACGAGGTTTAGAAACCCGCTCAGCTTGCATACCCCCCACACTCTGTCCCAGCACCTCTACCGCATGCACCCCCATGAGCACACAGGCGACACAAGGGGCCATTTGACGGGGCCTCGTATCAGTTCTTGCAATTAGGTCCTAAACCTTAACGTTACTCCCCTAGACTCTTCTTCCAACTGTTGTTTCTGCACATACTGCTGCCTGTACCATAGCAGCCAGCAGTCACCACACCCGGGACTCGCAGCCCCCCCAGATCCTGACCTTTGCGAGAGAGAGCCAACCAATTGTGCGGATCCTTTGAACCAGAGCAAGGGCTGTGCCAGGAGGGAGCAGGAACCAAGTCAGATGGTGCCAGCTGTTGTCATTTGCAGAGAGATACACATACACAATACACATACACACAAACACACACACGCACGTGCACACGGTTAGAACAGGCAGACACACACCTGGGGAAGAAGCTGCGGGTGCGAGTGCAGCAGCCTCTTCTTCTCGTCGTTCAGAAACTCCAGCACCGCGAGCGCCAGCTTGGAGTTTGCATACTGCCTGCACAGGGACGGGTTATTGCAAGTGTGTGAGAGAGAGGGGTACTGATACACGCTCTCTGAGTGTGTGAGCGGCAGCTATGGGACTATCCCCCCTGCTTACGGCTGCTTGCACAGTCAGCGCGCAGCTAGTCACGCGCCATCGCGCTCTGCTTGCTTCCTCACACCTGTCCTGAGCACGCCTGGGCTCACAGAACCAGGACTATTTTGCATCATTGCGTTGTGCCTTCCTTGGTCCTAAGGTGCAGGCTGCATGCATCACATTGCAGTGTCCCGCTGCCTGAGCACAACAGGTCCACCCTCTGTAATTTCTCACGTCCACAATGGCATGACCTCCAAGCTCAAGCATCAGACGGGGTGTCAAGGTTTCTCAACGGCCTAGCAGGATTTAAGGGAGTTTGGTACGAGTGGTACGAGGGGCACCCAGGGAAGGGCCCACCTAGTGAGGCAGGCCCTGAAGAAAGTGTGCAGGCTCTTGTCAGCATCATGCAGCACCTCGTCTCCGAACGCCAAATAGAACCTCAAGATAGCCTGCCACGTCCCCCTCACGCTCTCCCCAGGTAGGTAAGTCATAAGACCACGTAACAAATCAATTTCCAAATCTCTACATGTCAGCATCGTGAACATGCATTGAGCGGTGTCACCCTAAAGTAATCACCACTCATAAAGGGGATAAGGGAGGCACCAGTAATACAAGGGAGCTGCTTGTAGTGGGTTGAGGAAGCGAAGTTGTGCGAGAAAATATGCGGCCCAGTGCAGGCAAGACCCGCGGCACCAGGTCCCTGCGCCCGTCTTCTGCGCATGCTTGCTGAAGTCTACCAACCTATACAAAGACGTGATGAACTCAAGTCAATAATTGCCATGCATACTTCCTAGGCAGGAGCCAAGCTGAGAAGATTCTCCCTTCCTTCTTGATGGCCTGCTTCATATGGTGCTTGACCAAAGAAATGCAATTGAACGACTTGCCGCTGACCTATCGCTGCAGTGCATATGTTACTCTTCCATCACATGAAGATCCACATGCACGCACAGCATTTAGACGAGTAGGAATAACATACATTTGCACCTCAGTCTAGAGCCTAATATTCTTGTGAGAGTGCTGAAGGTACATCTTTATTGCGGAAAAATTTATATTGCTTTCAGTGCGGTCTGTGATCCCGAATGCCTAAGATGCGTTTCTTATTATAATACAGTACTTCAAAGGGCATAAACAACCATGCGTCTTCCAGCCGATGTACCACTCATTTTAGGTTTTTTAATGTGCACCAACCGATGCACAGAAGTGAAAGTGAAACATGCCCATAAATGATCAGCTAGATTATGAGGCAGGAGTGTACCACATCAATAAGTGTAGCGTCAAGAGTTGCATCCTCAAAACTGACTGTGTTTGCACCATTACCGCTAGGGCCTGCTCGGCCTGCCTGGGTGATGACTCTCAACCACTGTTTAACATCTTCCTCTTTCTTTTCAGACATAGCTCCCACCAAAGAGGAGCTTCTGAGTACACACTACATGCTTTTAACAATGGCTGGTCTGTCATGGACGGCCAAAACGTCACCGGAAGTAGCCAACAGTCGTTTGACCTTTATGGACTCTGGCATCCAGGAACATCACGTTGGCACATGGGGTGCTAACTCTTTTCATCTCTGTCGTGCCTAACGGTGTCGGTCCCTCGGCATCTGCGCGGCCTTTCAGCACCTTTGCCTTCGACCTGGTTGATGTGTCGGTGGCCCTCCTCACACGCGGGCAAACATGGTTGATCGATCTTTGCACGTGTGTCGGTGACAAGCCTTACAAGGGTTAACCCATCCCTGAGCTCCTGAACTTGCACCATGCAACCATGACCAACTCTCAGTGCTTTGTTCTACTTTACTCAGCCCTCACCATCTGCTTATCTTAAGCCTTAGCAGAAAATTTAAAAATACTTGCCTTGCCTTAATTCCTCTTACAAGGACGTAAGTCTCTTACTTCCACATAGGCTTTATGCCTTAAGGTTCTTGAGTTCACAGGTGAGCAAATTGTGGTTTGCAGAAATCACACTCTAAGCAGCTTGACATGCAACGTCAGGTTCAGAGAAAATCGCCCTTCAAGCTTTCGCTTAACTTTCGCAAGTCACAGCTTACAAAACTCTGAAACTACACGTCTATGCTGGCTTGGGTCAAGCTCTTCACTTAACACCGCGCCTTAACAGCTCTTCACTGCCGGGCTAGGCTCGCTCAGTTCTTCACTGAGAGCTTTATCTGTCAATACTACTCTCTCTCTTCGAGATGCGAATGCGACTTCTGAGAACTTGGAAACTAACACACAACTCACCATTTTAAGGCTGCTTCACACACTGGTGGCGTTCGGCCGAATCTGTGCTAATCTCCTAGCAGATTCTATTCTGCAGTTCTCCTACTTTTAACAGTGAGATTCCCTCTTGAGAACTCCTACAATCCTAACTTATCTATGATACACTGAGAAGAATCTTCATCGTCAGCAGAAGCGTGAGGCCTCGGCCCTCCAATGGCCTTGGGAACTCCTTCTTCTTCTTTGTGCCCTTCTTCTCCTTCCTTCTGCTTCCTCTGCTTCTTGGCAAAAGTGCGTGAGAGTGAATAACATGTCTCAGGCAAGGTTCGTGCCTTTCGCAGGCACCACACAGCGTCATCTTTCGAGAATGCCGTGCTTAGTCACAAAGCTTAGCTGCATGTCGCTTCTGCCTAGCCATGCTCAACTCAAACTCGTAGTCACTCAGCATGCATGCACACCTCGTGACTGTCGCGCGTGGCTGCTTAGCTTCTCAGCTGGCAGTCACGCCTAATTGGCTCATGGCTAAGAACTCCTGAGCGGCGTGTACAAGCAAATGCCACTTGCTCAAGATTCCCAACCGGGCGGCCGTAACCTATCTTGGCATTGCGGCCATGACCTGGCTTAATCTGCCAGTCACACAGTACCTGACTTGGTACCTGCGGGGCGGCTCATCACTGATCCCCAGCTTCTAGCCTCGCGGCTGTCAATGCTGTCAAAACCTCCCCCATCCTTGGGTGTGGGGCACATTGACATTGACCCCTTGCCAGTGGTCTTGACGCCGACATAACCGTTGACTGCGACGTAATCAGTCAAGTGGTCGATGAGTCAACGCTGACTTTCCGTACCTGGGTGGCCGTAGCTTGCGCTGCGCGTGCGGCACCGTCATACAGATAGTAGTCGCGACATCTGAAGGGGCCTTTTGGCGAAAAGAATCAAAGTATTTTGATTGGCGATTTTTTTCATTAATTCTTGCGTTTGTGCGAAGAAGTTGAATGTTGACGAATTGTGGTGACTTATTTCAAAAGGTCTAACGACATTGCACCAAGAATCAACTCCATGGCCATCTCTATGATATATCTGACCACACATAATGTGATAATTGTCAATGTAATACAACTACATTGGCGCTTTTGTCGAGGTATTTGCGCCAAAACTCAATTGTTGTCGCGACTACTATCCGTATGACGGTGCCGCACGCGCAGCGCAAGCTACGGCCACCCAGGTACGGAAAGTCAGCGTTGACTCATCGACCACTTGACTGATTACGTCGCAGTCAGCGGTTATGTCGGCGTCAAGACCACAGGCAAGGGGTCAATGTCAATGTGCCCCACACCCAAGGATGGGGGAGGTTTTGACAGCATAGACAGCCGCGAGGCTAGAAGCTGGGGATCAGTGATGAGCCGCCCCGCAGGTACCAAGTCAGGTACTGTGTGACTGGCAGATTAAGCCAGGTCAAGGCCGCAATGCCCAGATAGGTTACGGCCGCCCGGTTGGGAATCTTGAGCAAGTGGCATTTGCTTGTACACGCCGCTCAGGAGTTCTTAGCCATGAGCCAATTAGGCGTGACTGCCAGCTGAGAAGCTAAGCAGCCACGCGCGACAGTCACGAGGTGTGCATGCATGCTGAGTGACTACGAGTTTGAGTTGAGCATGGCTAGGCAGAAGCGACATGCAGCTAAGCCTTGTGACTAAGCACGGCATTCTCGAAAGATGACGCTGTGTGGTGCCTGCGAAAGGCATGAATCTTGCCTGAGACATGTCATGCACTTTCACGCACTTTTGCCAAGGAGCAGAAGGAGCAGAAGGAAGGAGAAGAAGGGCGCGAAGAAGAAGAAGGAGTTCCCAAGGCCATTGGAGGGCCGAGGCCTCACGCTTCTGCCGACGCTGAAGATTCTTCTCAGTGTATCATAGATAAGTTAGGATTGTAGGAGTTCCCAAGAGGGAATCTCACTGTTGAAAGTAGGAGAATTGCAGAATAGAATCTGCTAGGAGATTAGCACAGATTCGGCCGAACGCCACCAGTGTGTGAAGCAGCCTTAAAATGGTGAGTTGTGTGTTAGTTTCCAAGTTCTCAGAAGTCGCATTCGCATCTCGAAGAGAGAGAGTAGTATTGACAGATAAAGCTCTCAAGGGAGAACTGAGCGAGCCTAGCCTGGCAGTGAAGAGCTGTTAAGGCGCGGTGTTAAGTGAAGAGCTTGACCCAGGCCAGCATAGACGTGTAGTTTCAAAGTTTCGCAAGCTGTGACTTTGTGAAAGTTAAGTGAAAGCTTGAAGGGCGATTTTCTCTGAATCTGACGTTTTATGTCAAGCTGCTTAGAGTGTGATTTCTGCAAACTACAATTTGCTTGCTTGTGAACCCAAGAACCTTAAGGCATAAAGCCTATGTGGAAGTAAGAGACTCCCGTCCTAATTCTGAGAATTTCGGTTGCGTGGTTCAGGTGAAAAGAAATTCCCAAGCAAATTGGGGATTGAGGCCTGCAAGGTCTGCCGATGTTCCGCCTGGAAGGGGACCCGGAGAAATTCAACTGTACATGCAGTTGAGGAGTGGAAGACTCTACTACCCTGTGGAGCCTGTGGAAGGTTCTGATTCAGGCCAGAGTCCACGAGGAAGTGAGACATCTGAGCGCACGGATAACCTGTGGAGTGAGCAACCGTCGGGAGACGAGTCTCGCCATACTGCCACAAACAGTGAGAATCCGTATAACACGCAAGCCTTTGTTCCCAATTTGGGCAAAGAGCACGACGTTTGGGGTAAAGTTAGTGAGACTTGGTCGCCATTCGAAATGACTGGTGATGATAAGGATGATAATCCTAAGTTCAAGCTGTCTACAAAGTGTTTTAGTGGACAAACCGGTGGAAATAGTTTCACTTTCGAGGAGTTTGATGAAATGTATTGGGCTGACTTCTTTGAGAAAATCCGAAAGGATTCTTCTTACACTTAGTCAGTCGCTTTTATAAGCTTGGTTCAATACTTGGACAAGGATGCCTTGTTGCTTTATCGCAAATTCCGGAAGGATGAGAACCTTACCCAGGAATGGACGTTTGACGAGCAAAAGAAGGCGAGGGATTTAAAAATCCAGAAAGAGGTTGCGAAAGCCTGCCTGTCCGCTTTGTCATCAGGAAGAGCGATACCTGCTGGACCTGTTGAGAGCGTAGACTTAGCTGCACCAACACAAGAATTAACAGATGCCATGAGGCAACTCACCGAGGGTCAGCAGCGAGCGGCTACTCGAGATGATGATGCTGGGTCTGTCGTAGAATTGCGTAAAGTGTGTGCAGAATTGTCTGAAAAGATTGCTAATGCTCAGGAACGAGTAACGCGCAGGGCTGCACCTTTTACAGGGCAGCATGGTGATAGTGCCACCACGGAAGCAAGCCATGCGCAAGCGTTGGCTAGTTGCCGTAGGGATATGGAGGCTGGGGATGACCAGCTAGACTCTGAGCACTGTCTGCGTCGTTTCTTTAAGTTGCTTGAAGCAAAATTCCCAAAGGATCGCAGTCTTAAGGTGCATTGTTATGTGCATTCTGTCCGCCAAAAGAACGAGACAGTGATGGAGGTCAAATCCAGATTGGTAGACCTTGCCAAGAAGGCCGGAATTTATGACCCTAGGATTGTGGCTGACAAATTCTTATTGTGTCTGGGTAAAGACACAGATCAAAAGGTCAGGCCGCACCTATCTGCGAAACGCGGAATCGACTGGAACATCGACAAGGCTGCTGAAATAGCACGCAATGTCGAGGAAGGTAAAGTCTGGTACAAGGAGGCTTCCAGGGGGCTTATGGCTTTTGAGAGAAAGGAGGAATCCTTTCAGCCTAAGGCCAATAGCTCTAATTTTCAGTTTAAGAAGAAGAGCGGGGCTTTCAATAGGTTTGCTAAGCACGCCAACACTGCTGAGACAGCAGAGGACTGTTGGAATTGCGGGAAATCGAGACATCAGAAGAGAGATTGTCCGTACTTGGATGCTAAGCAATTGTCTGCTAGTAAGGCGCAGGTATGCGCACATTGCAGCAAAAAGGGACACTCAGAAGATGAGTGTTGGTCCAAGAACCCAAATCTGAAGCCACCATGGGCTAATGTTGCCACGAAAGAGGCAGATAAGGGTAAGAAAAAGGAAAAAAATAACTCTGGTAACGGAAAGGGTAACCAGAAGTATGATGCTATGAGTGCAGAGATTCCAGAGTTGAAAGCTCAATTTGCAAGACTTAATGTGCCTAATGTCTATTATGATGCAAATGTGGCTGAAAAGACCGTCTGCAAAGGCAAGAAGCTGACGCCTGAGAAGGCCGTGGCTGCAACGGCTGCGAAGCGCGCAGATCATGACCGTCTGGTTCCAAGAAATGCTGGGAAGCTTCCTCAGACCTTTCGGATCACTCTTGATGAGAACAAGATTGTGCAGCTACGACAAGCCAAGCCTGGGCCACACAAGACATTTAATTTTTTCGCTGGAGAAGCTGAAGGCTCTGGTGGAACACCGGATTCAGCACATTCCTTGTCTTTCACTCGCTGATTTGCGTCTTATATATCCTTTCACGGTTGAAGAAGCCGGACAGCAGCTGGACATAGCTGAGGAAGGCGCGAACAGCGCTTTGCTGCCTACTAATTTCAGCACTGTGAGAGTGCAAAACAAGGATAGAGTTTTGACGTTCAACGACTGGGCCGCTCCCAATATCCTATTGGACACTGGCGCACAACCAGTAATCTTGGGAAAGCGAGCTGTGAAAGATCTGGGATTGACGGCAAGGGACCTGAAAGAAAGTCCTTTTCAATTGAGGACTGCATCTGGGCAGATTTCAAAGTATTGTGGAATTACCCGCAAGCCTGTGAAAATCACAGAAAAACTTGGGGAAACCTGAGGAGGCGTCACTGCTCATAGAATGCACGCTGACAGAGGCAGAGAACTATGATGTTCTTTTGGGGACAGAAGACCTGATCCCCCTGGGTATGGTCATCGACCTGCAGAAGCAGCGGGTGACTTACCAGTCGACAGATAGGCAGCCGACAGGAGAAATTCCTGTAAAAATGGTTTGCTCGGGAGAGGCGAACTACGAACTGCTAGATTGTTGTGTGAATGACCGATATCCAGACCATTATATCCTCATCATGCAACGCAAAGAGGAGGGCTATACCAACGTCAACATGCCGATTCCCTTGGTTTGGCAACCTCGGATTATGGAGCAACTGGAAGCTGTGAGTAACAGGGACCGTGGCCCGCAAGAGCTGCTGCCAGTTCCCAACCCAATTAAGTCTGCTGCCAATTTGATGCTTGGAGTAGACCCGCTGCCGCAAGGCATTGTGAGGATGGAAGATCCTTTTGCAGGAGAGGAGTAGTAGTGCTGGAATTGTTCGCCGGACTTGGTTCTGGAACCATCTTACTGATTCAGCGAGGTATCCAGGTATCCAAAGTGTTGTATGTGGACAATGATGAGAGTGCTTTCACAGCATTTAAGGAGGTCATGAGTCAGATGCGGCAGATGTACCATTTCAAGGCGTTGGTGCCTACTAGTTTGGTGTGTCTTGCTGGAGGAAACATTCTCGATGTGAAGTCTGAGGACCTGTATGGTTATAGGATTGACTGGATTTTTGCGGGATTCCCTTGTCAACCTATCTCGCAAGCTGGGAACAGCAGGGGATTCAATGACCCGCGAGCACAACACTGGGGATGGATGGTGAAAATCATCAGTATGCTGCGGGAACGCCAGTATCTCTACCCACCAGTGTTTGTGATTGAGAATGTACATCCAGGGATGGAGTACAACCAGATGAAGCGAGGAGATCCATGGCTGGTCTTCGACTCCACCCTGGGTCATCATGTATTGATCAACGACGCCAGGCACGGAGGACTCTCACACCGGGCCAGATTGTTCTGGACCAACGGCATGTCCATTGAAGTCCTGAGGGAGATGGAGGAGATTACGCGGCGCTCACCAACAGCAGTATGTGTGGGAGAAGCACTGATGGTGGAAACCAAGCCAGTGATCAGGAGAGATTCCTACCCACAGTAAGTCGTCAACGAGCCAGGCCGGCCAAGGGTGGTGCTGCCCACCTTCACGGCATACCCAGGATCACGCGCATTTGTGAATGGAGGACCAGGAATGGTCAAGAATGCGCACGACAGAGAAGCTCAGTGGAGAGAGCCGACAGCTGAAGAAAAGGGAAGGTGCCTGGGGGTACCCAACTCCATTGCACAAGAAATTGTTGCGATGGTGGGACAGGACGACGCTGGGAAGATATTCGGCAATATGATTGGGCATCATTCCATGACGTGGTTGGTGGAGACGATTATGACTTGGCAGCAGATGACATTCTTTGACAAGCCTATGCCCAGGCCAAGACAAGTAACGATTGGAGTCCATGTGGTGCCAACCTCTGATCAGAGAGCTATCAGGGAAGCGCATCAGCGACAAGAAGAATATGGTGTTGAAAGGGACGCAGCTGAGGCTGACCAAGGTGAAGCACTCAGAGAAACTAGAGTGGCGGAGCTGACCAGGTGTCAAAGCCTACTGGCGCGAATTGACAATCGGATGACGGCTCTACATGACCCTCTGAAAAGAGAGCTGCGAAGGCTGCGGGAAGACGTAGCCATGGAAGACCAGGCAACTGGTGAAGCAAACCCTTTGGCGAGCGCTGCAGCAAGCAAATCACAGGAGGTCCCATCATCTGCGGAACGCTCCAGCCAAATATTTGTGAAGATGCCGGAATGGGAGGAAGAGACCAATTCTGATTTACGAAACATGGCCCAAGACCAGGTCTACGGAAGCCCATCTCCAGTCGCGGCAACGTCAAGATATGAAGAACACCAGTGCTATATTGGCGAATGGGTCGAAGAATGCAGTCAGAATTCAGGAAATTTTGGAGGGTCTGGAAAGACCATTTGCCTGGAGGTGATTTTTGAAGAACGCAAGAAGGAGACGGTCGAGAGATTGCCTGCCACACCTGTTCTGATGAGTCCAGAGCCAGAGGCCAAAGGGCAACCACAAGACACAGTTGGCAGCACAGCTGAGTCGATCACCAGGAAAATCATGGAGCAATTGCTGGAAGCAGACGCCCCTCGACTTAAGGAAGAGAAAGTGGCAAAAGCAGCTCTCGAACTACAGTCAGCCATCATCAACATGGCGAGGCTCAACACAGGAGGGGATGAAGAATCGCCGCCTCCTGGAACAGAGAAGCCAGAGGAGGGAGAGGATGAAGAGATGCAAGGTCTCTCAGAGTTGGAGTTGCCATCACTCAACAATGGAGGGGACGCCAGGGAAGAAGTTCCACGTTTTCCCACGCCAGAGTTGGATCTGCTTGACTTACAGGAGCTGAGGACAGACGACTGGGTAGCTGACCACCTGATGGGGCCAAGCCCGGCAGACCTTTATGAAGAATTAAGGTCACCAACATCCAGTACCCCTACTGCCAGTCTTCCAGTGGCAGAGCCCAAGTCAACCGCACGACCGCCGCAACGGCAGGAGGTGACTGCCTGCACTGCTAAAATGGAGACAGCGCAAGGTAAGCCCGAAAGTCGCGCAAGCAGACCAAGGAAGGTGGCCCGTGAGGGTAGCGCATCTTTTAGGAGGATGCTAAAGTGATATTTCAAGCATAAGGGGAAGGCTCAGAGAGAGGGCGTTCCGCGAGGAACCACAGCCCCACCTCCTCCGTCTCTGCGGGATATTCTGCAGAGAGAGGGAGAGGACGGCTTGATTCGCAGGGCAATGGCATTGGGCATTAGTGTGCCGCCAGGCATGAACACGCCCTTGTTGCAACTATCAGATCTTAGGATGCAGAGGTCGGAGGCACCTGCTCCCATGACACTTGCAATCCCAGAATGGGAACTGATGGATCTGGGAAACACCATCAGCCGCTTGACCGCAGCAGATGATGCTTTCCTCGCATAACTAGCGGCACCTCAAAGGCCGCAAATGTTGACGCAGGCATGGACGGTCACACTACCCGCAAGGGAGGAGTATGGCACGACCGTCGCCCGCATGGCTATTATTGAGCAAGAGTGGGGCTAGGTAATCAGCCCTAGGACAGATCTTGCAGGTTGGCCAGTGGCAAACCAACCTGGGCCACGTGAAGAAGGAGGAATCGGGACCAGTTGAACTGCAGTCGACGAGGAAATGTTCTTGAGGCAACCCATCCGGAGGCGCCTGACGTACACCTCGCCGCAGCAGAGGCGACGCGTCATTGGGAAAGGTAAAAAGCCTAGGAAACAGGCTACAGAGCCTATGGCAACGGAGGAGCAAGCTCCAAAGCCTGCTACCCCACCTCCTAAGAATCAGGCAGAAAAGCCTGAGAGCCAGAATCAGGCAGAAAAGCCGGAGGGCCAGGATGAGGGCGGAAAGCCCCCACCTGCACCCAAAGAGTAGCAACTACTGAATGCCTTTGTTGGGGAGAAGCAACCTGAAATTGAGACTTTTGCCATTGGGAAAATGGTCTCAGCCCAGCAGAGAGCACAAGTAGAAAGGTTGCTAAAGAAACACCGCAAGGTGTTTGCTTTTACTAAGGAGGAGATTGGTAGAACCACTGCCAGTGTGTGTGAGATCACACTAACTACTGATAACCCAGTCAGACTTGGGCCGCATAAGCTCAGTCAGACAGAGTGGGACCGTGTGGAGAAAACTTGCGAAGAGCCGCATAAGCTCTGCATGATTGAAAAATCTACCTCAGTGCATGGGGCTCCCACAGCAGTCGCTAAAAAGGACGAGGCCGGCAATTACACTGCCACTCGTATGTGTGGAGATTACAGGCGACTGAATCTCTACACGGAGCCAGACAGCTACGTGATGCCTACCCCGGAGCGGATCTTTGCAATTGCCACCAGCGGAAAGGTGTTCAGCATCATTGATCTACGCCAAGGCTTCAACCAGATTCCTGTGAAAACAGAACATCGAGGTAAGACCGCTTTCTGGGCTCAAAGGGAACTTTGGCAATGGACAGTAATGCCATTTGGGCTAAAAAATGCCCCAGCCATATTTCAGAGGACTATGGTTAAAGTGCTGGAGGGGCTGGATTTTGCTAAACCGTACATTGACAATGTGGTAGTATTTAGCAAGTCCATAAAGGAGCACCTCGAGCACTTGGAACAAGTGTTCCAGCGCCTGGAGAAATTCCAGATGAAGCTGCATCCTGGGAAGTGCAGATTCTTTGAGGCACACGTGCCTTACCTAGGACATGAGATTGGGAACAATGCTATGTCCCCTCAGGCTGTGAAGATTTAGGCCATTTACAAGATACCTGCACCTGCGAATGTGTCTAAGCTGAAAGCTCTGTTAGGGCTAAGCGGATACTATCGTAAGTTTGTGAAGGATTATAGCAGGATTGCTAAACTCCTGACGGAACTCCTGAAAAGGAATGTGCCTTTTGTGTGGACAAACTCTCAGGAGAAAGCCATGAACGAGCTTAAGGAGCGGCTGGTAACAGCCCCAGTCTTGCGAACACCTGACTACTCCAAGCCGTTCAATCTGCACACTGACTAGAGTCGTGTGGGAATTGGCGCAGTGCTCACTCAGGCCGCAAGCCCTAGAGAGGAGTATGTCATTGCCTATGCCTCACGCTCTAACAATCGAGCGAAGAGCAACTACTCGTCCTACGAAGGAGAGCTGCTGGCAGTGGTTTGGGCTGTCACACACTTCAGAGAGTATCTGTGGGGAAGACCCTTCACGCTGATAACGGATCACTCACCATTACTATGGCTGATGAAGAATGGAGACCTCATTGGTAAGTTGGCTCGCTGGGCTCTTAAGCTGCAAGAGTACCAAACGACGGTGGTGCACGGAGCAGGAGTGCTCAACAACAGCGCCAATGGACTCAGCAGGAATCCAGACCCATCTTCAGGCGACAGAATAGGAGCTCGAGAGGACGAAGACCCGAGCAGCCCAGCAGAGTTGGTGGCCTGCCTAGCCGAAATGGCTGGAATGGTAGCATCAGGTGAAGCTGAGCCTCTACCCCTGTTCAGTCCAGAGACGCAGCGTCACGCCAGGACGCGAGACGGGAGCTATCGCTTGCAGATGACGCAGATTCAAGAAGGAGACTTCGTCTACCGCAAGCACCAGACCAAGACCACCATCGACACCAGTTCAGGTGCAGTGATCTTACGCGTGAAACATGCGGTTGACAATGGTGTGTTAGAAGTGGAAGGTTCTGATGGTAAAACCATGAGAGACCACGTGCAGAATTGCTCGCTATGCCATTTGCCGAATATTGATCCTACGGTTAGGGTTGTGCCTGAGGAATTGGTGCCAGCCACGCCTTGTGCCAGCTGCAAAGTGTTGGATGATCAGGAAGCAATGGTAACTTGCGATAAGTGTGGTGCCCGTTGGCACACTTTCTGCATTGGCGAGGAAGAGATTACGGCAGGACGATGGGAATGTCCTGATTGCATTCCTAAACCCCCTAGCCGCAGGGCTGGAAAATAATAGCTTTCAGCAGAAAAGGCATGGATGCCTCAGCTGAAAGGAAGGGGTGTAAGAGGAATTAAGGCAAGGCAAGTATTTTTAAAATTTTCTGCTAAGTCTTAGGATAAGCAGATGGTGAGAGCTGGGTGAAGGAGAACGTTGCTCTGAATGTTGGTCATGGTTGCATGGTGCAAGTTCAGGAGCCCAGGGATGGGTTAACCCTGGTAAGACTTGTCATTGACACACGTGCGAAGGTCGATCGACCATGTTTGCCCACACTTGAGGAGGGCCACCGACACATCAACCAGGTCGAAGGCACACGTGCTGAAAGGCTACGCACGTGCCGAGTGACCGACACTGTTAGGCACGACAGCTGTGGCGACTACTATCCGTTTGACGGTGCCGCACGCACAGCGCAAGCTACGGCCACCCAGGTTCGGAAAGTCAACGTTGACTCACCGACCACTTGACTGATTACGTCGCAGTCAGCGGTTATGTCGGCATCAAGACCACTGGCAAGGGGTCAATGTTAATGTGCCCCACACCCAAGGACGGGGGAGGTTTTGACAGCATAGACAGCCGCGAGGCTAGAAGCTGGGGATCAGTGATGAGCCGCCCCGCAGGTACCAAGTCAGGTACTGTGTGACTGGCAGATTAAGCCAGGTCAAGGCCGCAATGCCCAGATAGGTTACGGCCGCCCGGTTGGGAATCTTGAGCAAGTGGCATTTGCTTGTACACGCCGCTCAGGAGTTCTTAGCCATGAGCCAATTAGGCGTGACTGCCAGCTAAGAAGCTAAGCAGCCACGCGCGCCAGTCACGAGGTGTGCATGCATGCTGAGTAACTACGAGTTTGAGTTCAGCATGGCTAGGCAAAAGCGACATGCAGCTAAGCTTTGTGACTAAGCACGGCATTCTCGAAGGATGACGCTGTGTGGTGCCTGCGAAAGGCACGAACCTTGCCTGAGACATGTTATTCACTCTCACGCACTTTTGCCAAGAAGCAGAGGAAGCAGAAGGAAGGAGAAGAAGGGCACAAAGAAGAAGAAGGAGTTCCCAAGGCCATTGGAGGGCCGAGGCCTCACGCTTCTGCTGACGATGAAGATTCTTCTCAGTGTATCATAGATAAGTTAGGATTGTAGGAGTTCCCAAGAGGGAATCTNTCAAGAGGGAATCTCACTGTTAAAAGTAGGAGAACTGCAGAATAGAATCTGCTAGGAGATTAGCACAGATTCGGCCGAACGCCACCAGTGTGCGAAGCAGCCTTAAAATGGTGAGTTGTGTGTTAGTTTCCAAGTTCTCAGAAGTCGCATTCGCATCTCGAAGAGAGAGAGTAGTATTGACAGATAAAGCTCTCAGTGAAGAACTGAGCGAGCCTAGCCCGGCAGTGAAGAGCTGTTAAGGCGCGGTGTTAAGTGAAGAGCTTGACCCAAGCCAGCATAGACGTGTAGTTTCAGAGTTTTGTAAACTGTGACTTTGTGAAAGTTAAGCGAAAGCTTGAAGGGCGATTTTCTCTGAATCTGACGTTGTATGTCAAGCTGCTTAGAGTGTGATTTCTGCAAACTACAATTTGCTCGCCTGTGAACCCAAGAACCTTAAGGCATAAAGCCTATGTGAAAGTAAGAGACTTCCGTCCTTGTAAGAGGAATTAAGGCAAGGCAAGTATTTTTAAAATTTTCCAGCTAAGTCTAAGGATAAGCAGATGGTGAGAGCTGGATGAAGGAGAACGTTGCTCTAGCCTCTGAGTGTTGGTCATGGTTGCATGGTGCAAGTTCAGGAGCCTAGGGATGGGTTAACCCTGGTAAGGCTTGTCACCGACACACGTGCGAAGGTCGATCGACCATGTTTCCCCATACGTGAGGAGGGCCACCGACACATCAACCAGGTCAAAGGCACACGTGCTGAAAGGCTACGCACATGCCGAGGGACCGACACTGTTAGGCACGACATTGTCCGCATTCGTATACCGCACTGCGTATATCGCACTGCGTCGGGATTGAATACTGCGCTCAAAATCAATGAGGCGAGGATTTCGGCGGACGTACTTGCAAAGTTTGTGAAAACAATCAATCTTTTGCAATCAATATTTTGGGACACGTTGTGACAGTTAGCACCCCATGCGCTGGCATAGTCAGGCATAGTCAGGCATAGTCAATGACATGACGGTTGACATGTCGACATCGGCCGACCTCCAGCCATCGTTGCAAACTGGTCAAAAGTTGTGGGTAAGCGTTCCTATGTTAATGACGATGCTTGCCACTTATTTGGCCAGCTCTTGGCCCATGGATTGAGATGAAATCTTTCTAGTAATCTCTGATGCAGTCTACATGGGAACCTTGTATCCTAATTTCACTCACTAGCGTTATATACATTTGCTTAAGCACAAGTAAAGAAGTAAAAAATATGTTTGGGACCACGAGTCTGAGAGCTTGGTGGAGCTTTTATGATCGAGTAGAACTTGTTAAAGAAATGAGGGCAAAGCCAGGCATCGTGCCACATAATCTGCATTTCTTGGAATATAGAGGCAAACTAAGATGCTCAATCAGTGGTTCAGTGCAGACTATATGAAGAACTTTAGGTTGTCGACGCATGCCACCTTCATCTTGTACACCTCAAAGGTGTCAAGCTCACGCATGCTATGAACAATGCAAATACTTTTTGAATGAACCACGTTGCACTTGGTTCATGCAATTTGAGGTTAATGCACCTTGACAATTATGTGTCAGAAGTACATCAATAAATGTATCATTGAAAGCAACTGCTAGTAATAAATTATATGTATCTTGCGAAGCATAATAAGACAATGCATAGTAGTGCATCGGCTATCATGGGCTTGGATCTAAATCAACGGTGCCCATTCAAATGACATGCCAATTTATGTGTACCCAATGCCTTCCTACAGGTTCGCATCTCTTCCAATAGCTGCCTCACATGCCACAAATATAGACTCATATATATTTGTATATTTGTCTACGCTACAAAAGCACCTAGCTCGATAACGAGGGGATAATCTTCTCCTCCAACTGACAGCGTGTGTACCCCAGCTTCAATGATTATGCTCCCGTCGTGTTGTGCCGAAATGAGATGCACTGTCGGGCTCACGAAAAATGTTACTTGCTTAGCCTCTCCCACCTCCAAGAAAATTCTCTTGAAAGCAATCAAATTTCTTCTAGGACCGCCTTGCACGTGTGGAGGAGGCGACGCATACAAGTGCGCAACATGGTGGCCGGCTCGTGCGCCTTCGTTCGAGATAGTCACGTTAACCTCAAAGTTGCCTTCCCTCACTGCCTCGGCTCGAGCATCAAGCCTTTCAATCACCATGCCCGGCATTCCATACGAGTGAGGCAAGTACACAATGCCAGGTGCAGTGACGTGGGAGTAGGAGAAGCGGGTGTAGCTGAGGCCGTGGCCGAAGGCGAACACGGTGGGCCCGGTGTAGAACCGGTGGGTGCGCCCCGGGTAGCCTGTTGCAGAGTCCGCCCGCATGGCCATGTCTAGCATGGACACCTGGCGCGCAAAGCTCTCGGGGTACCAAGTCATCGGGAGCCTCCCAGCTGCACAAAACCCCCACCAAAAATAGGGGCCATTCAGTTATCAGCCAACCCTTTGTAATGATGTGTAAAGCGACCGGAGCGACATTCTTGCATTTGGCTGGAGACCTGCCGGTCGATAAACGGCAGCCCAGGTGTGGACATCGTACACATGGTGAGTGATTCTTGTTTGCTGCGCAAATGCCGGGCTTGCAGGCCTCACAGATGATTAACAGAATTCAACTGTGATGCTTCTTCACGTTGTGATTACCGGGGTTGAAGGCCCCGAAGATGACATCAGCAATGGCCTGCCCGCCAGCCTGCCCGGGGTATCCAGCCCACACAATGGCGCTGACACGCGCGTCGTCTCGTGCAAAGCTCACGTCGACGGGGCCGCCACACAGAAGCACAAGCACCAGGGGAGCTCTTGACGCGCTTGCGAGTGCCTGCAATAGCGACGCCTGGTAGCCAGGAAGCAGCAGGTGATTGCGGTCCAGCATCTCCGTCTCCTGCGAGAGGTCCAGCCCTAGCAGGACCAGGGTGGCGTCGGCGTTTGCAGCAGCTGCCACTGCACTGTCGATGCCGCTGCTTGCGTTGCAGGCCACGTCTGCACACCCTGGGGCGTACTTGACGATAGAAGAGTATTGCGAAAGGGCGGCAAGCGGCGTGACCGATCGGCAGGCTGGACCTGCGTGCGCATCCGTCATCGGAGGAAGATGCACACACACGCATTGTACACACAAGCACACCTCTTAGTCGCCAGCGAGAATGTTAGGTTGTCTAGAAGTGGGCAATGAAATATGTATGGTACAGATGGCAAGCAGCATGAGCAGAGCGTGTAGCTGGCTGTAGCGGTGCCGGCAACACGCCCCTGCCTAGACGTGTACCCGGGCACATGCTTCAAATGCGCACGTTGCAAGAGAGGTCAGATGAGCTGCGAGCTTTCCTCCTGGCCAGCAGAAGACGCCCTTCCCATACACCCCCTTGCCAGCCCCAACCCTCGACCGCGCCTGGGCATTGATGCGCCAACAAACACGCCCAGTGCTGGATATCATGCGGAGCGCTCATGCACGTGCTGCTGCTGTCGGTTGGGGTGCTCCTACCCACCGTGGTAGTTGCCAAACATTGCCTCCGACGCGTTCGCATGGGGGCCGATCATAGCCACTGTGCGCACGTGTCGTGAGTCCAGTGGCAGAGCCGCGCCGTCGTTCTTCAGGAGCACCAGGCTCTGCCGGGCCGCCTCCAGCGCCAGCTGCTGATGCTCCGCGCTGTCGACGACGCCCGTGTCGATGTCCCCCCACCTCTGCTGGGCGGGGTCCCCGTCAAACAGGCCGAGGCGCATGAGCACCGTGAAGGAGTTGCGCAGAGCCGGCTCCAGCGAGGCCTCGCTGATGAGGCCCTGCCAGATGGCGGCCTCCGAGTGGTCCCGCAGATACGTCCCGCAGTTCTGGTCGATGCCAGCTGTCACGCCTGCAGCCACCGCAGCCTCCTTGCTGGCGGCGTAATGGCTGTCCCAGTACATGGCATACAGCGCCCCACAGTCCGTCGTGATGTACCTGTGTGCCACTTGGCGCTCCCCCGCCCCCCCCCCAATCCTTCCCTCATACACCCTCGCACACACTGTTTAACGCTGGTGACTGAGAGCTCTTAACCGATGGCAGCAACTCGCGCTTGTCTGGTCGGCGTGCAGAAGAAACATGTGATTGGGGAAAGGCCTTGACAATCTATGAGAGCTCACAACAAAAGATAATACTTGCCTTCACAACGGTTCTCAAAAAGCACACCATACGGACTTAAGTACTGGCGGCCAATCTCTGCGATTCCACATACGGGATGAACAGCCGACGCATGACTGACACCACGCTCTCATAACAGGACAGCCCCCCAAACGCAGATGCAGCGCCTTCCTTCCAGGCGGACCACAAGTCGCAGTGTACCGTGCACAAGTCTGCCTGTCCCCCTTCTGCTTAGGCCCCCCACCCGTCCACCTCACGTCCTCAGTGAAAGTGCACACCTTCTCTCTCTCCCAGTCAGCTACCACATGCGCACTCGAGCGAGGAGCAACACCTGCCACGGCTTGAGAGAGAGAGAGAGAGGAGACAGGGCTGACCCGTCAAAGCCCCAGCGCTCTCTGGCCACATCCGTGAGCAATTCGCGGCTGGCGCAGGCGGGCACGCCGTTGACGAGGTTGTAGGAGCACATGAGGCCGCTGGCGTGCCCGCGCCGCACGCAGCTGTGGAAGGGCACCTGGTATGTGTCTGCCAGGTCCTGCCTGCTCACCTGCCCACCTCCCCCTTCGAAACGTGGAAGATCGTCAGAGGGACGACGTCACAACGCACAGCCTCACTCTTGCAGAGTGCCCCCGACCGGCATCACGGAAAGGGGGACGACGTCTCTCACTCGAGCGTCGAAGCGAAAGCGGTCGGTGCCGTTCCAGTTCTCTATGTCGTACGCCGTGAAGTGCTTGCATCCCGCCGACACCTTCAGGCTCTGCGACTGCACCACCTGGCTGCTCCGCCGCCTGGGTGGCCGCTGGCCCGCCATGTCATCATCCTCATCCTCATCCTCAGAGTAGTCGTCCTCCCCCTGGAGGCCGCGCACGTAGTGGCCGGCATAGCTGGCAGACACGTGCGGGTCTTCACCAGGTGTCTCCTGGCCGCGGCCCCAGCGGGGGTCGCGGAAGATGTTGACATTTGGCGCCCACAGGGTGAGGCCGGCTCTCCCGGTTCTGTACATGGCCCTCGCCTCGCTGGACACGGCCTGCAGCAGCAGCAGAGGCCAGTCTTGTGGCTTTATGATGCGTCGCACATGCATGCATGCGTGCTTGCATGCTCCCATGCGTGTATCTGGGCATGCATGGGTGGGCCTGTGGAGGCATGCATGCACACGGCGTAATACATTGTTGCAAATAAGGAGAGATGGCGCCCTCAGCAAGAAAAGGGAAGCACCTCTTCAAAAGAGCCACGTGCCAAAATTGCCGGCAAATACACACATGCACAGAACGCATGAGAGTATTGTGGCACAGGCAGCAAAGAGAGCACAGGTGGCGCCGCCTGGTCAGGCACTGCCTGCACACCCAGGGCTGATCAATCGATCCATCAAGAGGGGAAGGGAAAGGGGAAAAAAGAGAGGGGGAGAGAAAGAGAGAGGGGGACGTGTGTGGGAGGCCACCTGTGCTATGAGGTACCAGAGGGTGGTGTTGAAGGCGGCCGTGGTGCCCAGCACCTGCGGGAAGATAGTGGCACACGCCACGCTGCCCCCAAAGTTGGTGTCGGGGCAGATGGCCACCCCGTGCAGGCCCTCGCCCCACCAGCCATAGCGCGGCAGACCGAGGCGGTGCACTGCGGACGCGTTGTTGATGAGCCTGCTCACCTTCTCCTCCAGCGTCAGCCGCCCGATCAGATCTGCCGTCACCCGCACGCTGTCACACCCGATACGTGTCACGCGCTGGCGACTTGCAAAGCTTGAAGAGGTTGCAAGTACTTTTGTTGAACAAGGTGCCCGTCCACGGGTTGATGAGCACTCTGGCGAGTTTGAATACATTCAGAACCTCAGAAATGCTGCACATCTGTCCTCCTTTCAGACCGCCAACAATGCAGACGTTGCTTGCTCTGATGATGGATGTTGATTAGAACGTGATAGCCTGCATGTTTCTCTCTCTGGAGGTGCTGCTGCAGCAATGGGAGCCCTGGGTGTACGGCATTGCCATTGCAGGCGAGGAAGCAAAGGAACCCCCCTCCCAAAAGAGAAATGAGAACACACTCATACAGTGTAAATGCAGCTACACCCCACATTTGTGCTCTCTTAGAGCCACTCCTGGAGGTCTTTTCTCATTCAGCTCCCCATCCCCTTTTTCATTGATTCATTAATTTTTTGATTAGAGAGATGAATACACACATTTTGAAAAGGACGTGCACATATTTTTATTCAGAGATATCTCTGTAGTGTTAGTGTATATATGATTGAGCTCTCATTTCTTACTCTCTCCCCCCCCCTCCCCCCCTCATGGTCGTACAATCACCCGCGTTTTTCATTCTTAAGATTGATAAGTAAATGCAGTGCTGATACATAGCCCTTATACGCATGCTGTGGAAGGTCAAACATAGGCGCAAATGGGTGGACCTGTGACCCGGGCCTCGACAGATAGGCTTGTGTTGCAGAATGGGAAGTCAGCAGTGCCCCGTGACACGTCACAAGCATACTCCACGCCCTCGCCATTGCTTGTTGACACCACCAAAAAATGTTGCAGCAGGAGAATGACAAAACTTGCGGTACATGCAAAAATTCTCAGCCTGCCGGTCATGGTGAGCCCCTGCAGTGGATGAATAGCAAACTCTTTCTTGGAGGTAGAACAAGACGATTCTTATCTTATTTCCTCATAACAAGTAATGGTTTACTGCTACCCTGACTCCAAGCCTATGTAGAAGAGGTTTCATTGGCCAATATCATCAGCAGCTAAACACTCATGATGAAATTGTGACGTAAGAGGCCCCGATCCAGAAAACAATGGTACAGCTCCTTGTTCAGCACGACTTTATCCTAAGTTCAAAATAACGACTATACCCCCCAACTAAAGAGCGCTGATTGCATACTACATTCTTCTCCACTAAAAGTTACGACAGACGATTGGTGGTTATGAGAATGTCCTTACATGCAGCTCCTAAGAAGAACTGCTAGCCTGCCCACGTCAAGAAGCCGGTAACAGAAGGGTTACTGCGTGCAGGAAATGACGCTCTCCAGCTCGCGAGAGCCCAATTCGCGTTCAACTGCGTGTAAAACAAAGTCCATGTTTTGCGTTCACAACACTGTACATGCACTTCTTATGAAGGAGTTTGCATGTTTTCTCGTCTTCGTGCTTCATATGTGATGCTCGAATTTTTCCCCGTTGGATTAACTTTCGACGAGAGGTTTCTTTGATTACGAGACGTGATGCTGGGTCGCCCAGAGCTGAAGCACCCGATGTCTGTCAGAGTGCATGTCGGGACATAGGGAAACGGCCGCTCGCATAGACCATACCGCTTGCTGCACTTGAAGCTAGGTGTCCAGGTTGTGCAGCATGGCAAGAAATGGAGGTGCACGAAGTGCTTTTGAGCAGCTTCGGCCTTTCTGCATCCAGCTGTTGGAGAGCCAGAAGGAGCCTAAACGTCAAACAGAAACTCTGAGGAGGCTGTCAGCTGCCATGCAAGCTGTTCCACTCGACGGCTTGCAGGCTTGTTTGGAGTTAGGGCCCTGCCATACTATACTTGTTATGCAGCTTAGCCTCTATTGCATTTTCGACTCGCAGCCCTTGTGGCCTGTAATTTTGGATCTTGCTTGCTGGTGGTCGAATGAGAAGGAGCTTGCTTGAATATAATCCAGCTTATTCATGTATAAGAAGGATGCAAAGTTACGGCAGAAGGAGCTATTGTTAGCGGCCTTGCTTGCTGAGCCGTCACATCACAAAAAGAGGGGGTGCATCAAGGCTTCATACGGGATATCATACTTGAGCAATTTATTATTCAGAGCGGGGCTTTGGAGGCCCAGGCTTATTCAGACCTTCCGTCTCCAGTCTCTAAATAAAGGGGGGGGGACCCATCTAGCTCGTCCATAAAGTGCTGACCGCTTCTTACACAGTCATGCATGCTCTTGTTTGCATGGAGCTTTCGGTCTGATGATCAGGCGTCTTTGGTTTCGCTCTCGGGCTGTCTTTGCTGTGGCCAGCTATGTGCTGCTTCCCTTGCTGCTCCTTCTGGACGCATCGGTGGCTGCTTGCATGCCTGCCCCTTCAGCAGCACATTCAGCTGGCAGCTCGTCAGAGCAAGAATCGGCAGCTGGTGTCTCCAAGGCAGGGCGGAATGAGCAGCTGTCGGAGGCAGTGGTGGGGTGCCTCCAGGTGGCGCTCTCGCGCTGCCGCATGCAGACAGCGCACCAGGTGTGTGTGCTCCATCGTAGGGGAAGCTGATCAGTTGGCCTGCCTGCCTCCTCTTCCCTCTTGCACTCCAGTCCACTCTACCTGTCACAAAAACTCAAGCGGAACAGGGGTGGCCTGGCTATCCTCGGGTGCCCCAGCCGCTACTCCTTTGTAGTGTCACCCCTGGTATTGCGGACTGGCGCGATGCAACCATGCGGGCGCACCCTACCCGTGAGAGAGCAGTCAGACAGTGTGGTGAGCCCCACACTCACGCGATGATGCGCTGGCGCAGCAAGCTAGTGAGCTAGCCCGTGACTGGCCAGTCGGAATCGACCGATCGGAAGGCAGCGAAGTGGAAAATGGATAATCGGCAGTGGCCGGCGATCAGGCTCTCTGTGCCTCACAGAGAGTGCGCATGCTGCTGTGTGGATGTTTATGTTCAATGCTGTATGAGAGCAGCAGCGGCGGGCTCTGCTGAAGCTGCCGTGGAACAGGTGGCACAGCCTGCAGACTCATATTTCCTCCTCTCACTCCCCTTGGATCGCGGCCTCTGTCACGTAGCCATATGTGGAAAATCCTGTGTTCTGTTCGTTGGGGGGGGGGGNGGGGGGGGGGGGGGGGGGGGGGGGGGGGGGGGGGGGGGGGGGGGGGGGCATGTCTGGGAGAGGGGCAGATGAGCATGCTGCTGCAGAGGCTGAGCCGCGCGGCTATGGTGCCCCGGGGGGCTGCCTCTGAGGAGTTTCGACACGGCGTGGTGCGCTGCCTCCAGGCGCTGCTGCGGTCGCTGCAACCCTGCACCTCTGCCGGCTGCCTGTGCACGGCCACGTCCGGGGGGAATGAGCCCACCATCGTCGTGAGGACAGCTGGCTGCGCGCTGGGGCTGCTCAGAGGAGACGACGCTGCAGTGGCCGTGGGCCACCTGTTCTCTCTCCTGCTCCAGGCCAGTTGGATGCCCAGAGACTCACCTCACTTTCTCCGCTCACTCCGCTCTCTCCTTTTCCACTCACCCTGGTCATTGGCGCTTGCAGATACCACAAGGCCAGAGGCGGCAAGCTTTGCATCTTGCTCGCTCCACTGTGTGTGTGTGTGTGTGTGTGTGTGTGTGTGTGTGTGTGTGTGTGTATGCGCGCGCACGTGTATTCCCTTGCCCCATCTCTCTATCTGCTGCCAGCAAACACGAAAGGAGGTGCATGCAAACGTGCATCGTGTGGGGCGGAGCCAGGCAGCAGGGAGGTTCCTGACGACAACGGAGGGCCTGTGGGGGGGACGGTGCAGGTGGCGGAGGGAGAGGTGGCAGCGGGGACACGTGGCAGCAGGGCGCTGCGCACCGATGCCCTAGCCACGCTGCGCCTGCTCATCCTCCAGGTGCTCTCTCGCTCTCTTCCTCTCCCTCTCCGTTGCTTGTACGCTCACTCGCTCATGTGCTGTGCTTGCTCGCCTGCTTCACAGCACAGGGGCAAAGAGCGCCCTCGGGCAGGTCGTGCTCTGCTAGTGCCGCATCGGTGCTCAGCTGCCACTCTCTATCGCGCCGGTCGTGGGGAACCACTATTGACGCTGACGCACACATGGCTTTCTCTCCTCGCAGGTTCAGTCAGCGGACGCGCTGGCCTTCTTCCTGCCAGGTGTCGCCAGCGGGCTCACCAGGGCCATGCTGGCCCCCGGGCGGGACACCACCAGGTCCAGCGTGCTGGCAGGTGGCGCAGTTGGAGAAGTGGGAGGGAGCTCAGCGACAACATGGGCGACTGTGGGGGCTGCAGGTGCTGCGTCGGGCGCACAGGCGGTGCTGGCCATGGCTGACATCATCGTGCTCACACTCGCCGATGCGTTCTACCCACCCCACCCGCCCCCCCCAGGTGCCGCTGCTGCAGGCAGCTCCGGGAAAGCACCCGTAGGTGCTGATGGTGACAGAGCCAGTGGCAGTGGCGGTGCCGCGGAGCTGGCCCTGACTGCCATGCGGGGCATGGCCGCTGCTGCTGGCGGCGTTGCTACCAGCAAAGAGGTCACCACCACCAGCAGCAGCAGCAGCAGCGGTGGCAGACTGAAACAGCAGCAGCAGCGGCAGCGGCAGGGGAGGGTGAGCAGCGACAGGCTGAGGGTGGAGAGAAACGCGGAGTGGCTGGATGCGACGGCCGGGCGCGTGCACGCGCTGCTCGCTCGCTCCTTTCCCCTGGTCAGTCACTCTCTCAGTCGGTTTGGACGAGCCCCCTCCTCTCACTGGAGGGGCTGGCTGTCACCGTAGCTGCTGCTGTAGGGAGTTGGTAGCTCCAGGGACCTGCCGCGTGGCAGGCAGGCAGCTGCTTACCCCTGTGCGCCGTAAGGCCCGCCCCGCATGCAAACCTGTCGTGGGAGCACGATGAGATAGATCCACCCATCCCTGGATACGGCACAGCCTCACCCCATGTGTGTCTTGCGGGGATGTTGGGGGGGGGGTAGTGCAGGTGAGCGCGCACGGCAGGGGCACGGTGCGGGCGGCCGTGGCGGACGCGGCTGCCGCCCTACTTACGCACTGCTCCGGCGTGCTGGCCCCGTGCGCCCCCCTGCTCCTGGTGCGCTCTCGCTGCTCCCACCCAAACCCGCTGCCCATTTCTCTGGGAGGGGTGCTTGCTCTCCGTGGCTGCCAGCTCCCGGGAAGGCCTGCAGCTGCTGCTGTGCATGCTTTCCTTCTGGGAGGAGTGGTAAGCGGGGGGCGATGGATGGCGAGGAAAGAGCAAGGGGAAGTTCATGCCTTGTGGTGGATGGAATAAAACGACGCTCAGAAACTGTGTGTGTGTCTCCCTCCCCGTATAAACAACAGGATTGCCTGCTGACTCTGGCGCACGACGAGCTGTCTGAAGTGGCCACCAAGGCGCGCCGCCACCTGGCAGCGGCGCGTGTGGTGGAGGCTCACTGCACCAGAAGCCGCGACGGAGGCAGCGGGGGAATGGTGGTGATGTGGCCAGCCCTGGAGAAGATGCTCCACAAGTGCGGCCCTGCCTCCACCTTCTCTGCTGGCACTTTCTTCTGCCTTCTATGCCTTGCTCGAAATTTCGCATCTTTCCCTCCAATTGGGGAGCCTGGATACATTAAGCATGTGTGGCAGCTCCGTGAGTTGCCACCTGGAAGCACCCCCAACAGGAAGAAGGGGTCTTTCTGGTGGGGGGGGGGGAGGAAAAGAGGGAGGGAAGGTGAGGCTCAGGTGTGGTCTTCCCAGGCAGGAAAGCAGTAGTGCAAGCGCCATGCCTCCGGGTGGAGCGCGGGCAGATTGAAAGCTCGTCAAGTGCATCCCACACGTATGCCCACGCTCAATCGCGCGCTTCACCTGCCGTGGCGTGGGCCATGGCTGGATGGTGTAGGCTTGTGGAGGAGCTGCCAAGTGTCGTAAGAGGGGGCAGCGAGAGTGCAGCAGTAGCGCATGCGCAGCGCCTGGCGTCTGTGCTGCGCCTGGCCGGCCCCGCCCGCGTCTCCTCCTCCCTGCTGCTCTCTCCTGTAAGTTCACGGCAGACCACCCTCTGCATGCACGCATACCCAACATCGTAGATAGATTGTCAGCTGTAGGCCCCAGAGTAAAGGGGTCTACCTTGTGAAGGGGGAGACTGGTGTTCTTGTCGTCTCCTCTGAGACGGGAAGGGAAGGGAAGGGGCATCATAAGTGTAGGGTCGCCTCCTTTATCCTGCAAGGGACCACTCACAGTTGCGTCTTGCGATGGAGGGGGTTGCTGGCCGTGATGGGACGCGGCTCTCACGCTCGCCTGCCTGCCTGCCTGCTTGCCTGGCTGGGTGTGGTGTGGGGCGCAGGCAGCCGCAGGGCAGATGGCATCAGCTCTGCTGCAGTCATTTGAGTTTGCGGCGGGCAGCAGCTTCGTGATGGAGACCACCACCAGCAGCGGCAGCAGCACCAGCACTAGCGCTGCTGCTACCTCCTCGCTGCTGCTGCCCCCCCTCTTTCCTCCTCCAGCTCCTGCTGCTGCTGCTGCTGCTGCTGCTGCTGCTCATGCACTGGGTCCTGCTGGGCCACTCCAGCACCAGCACCAGCACCAGGAGCAGCAGGGGCAGGAGCATGCAGGCCCAGAAGCGAGAGGGAGTGGGGGCGCGCATGTGCCGGCGGACGGTGAGGAGCTGCCGCGCATGCCGCCCAGGCTGGCGCACGCGGGGAGCCCGAGGGCGTATGCGGCGTTGGCGCGCGTGTGCCGCACTCTGGGCCGCCTCCTTCTCCGCCTCCGGCTCGCAGAGGAAGGTGCTCCGCTTCTCCTGCACCCCGGCAAGTGCCTGCAGTGCTGTGCTTGCACGCACGTGTTTTATACTTTTGCTCCAGGTCCATCACAGTCACGCCTGGCGCCTTGGATGTCGGAAAACGACTCCAGGAGTTGGGTGCTGGACGCAGGTGCATTCTCGGGGCTGAGGGTGAACTGACGACTGTTGGGTGCGAGACGGCAGTGCTCATGGAAGTGCCGGCTGTGTTCATGCGCTGGCAGGCGAGCCAGGCGGTGTGCGTAGGAGGGGTGCTGCCTCTGCTTTGTTGGAGCCCCTGCTGCAGACCTTGCGCCAGCTGTCGGCCTCTTTATCATCATCCTGTGGAGACCACAGGCAAAAGAAGCAGCAGCAGCAGAGGGCCAGCAGCAACAGCAGCTGGGACACCGCGAGCAGCGGCGCGGGCGCAGACATTGTGAGAGCGGCAGCCTCCGCCGCGGTGGTGCTGAACGAGATTGTATTTGGAGCCTCGTGCGCCGCTTGGAAGAGACAGGCTGGGCCTCACCCTGGTGCCGGGCGGTGGTGCCACCCACCCGGCGACGTGTCCTATGGCACCCCGATACTTGCAGGGGAAGGGGGCGTGGCGCTTCCCCTGGCAGCGGAGAGAGCAGGGAAGCCCCGAGTCAGCAACGACGGCAGTGCCCACCAGAATGACTCCGGTGATTCTGAGGAGAAACAGCCTGAGGCAAAGAGTTCAGACAAGGTGCACTATTCCCTTCCCCATCCAGAGGGAGGCGGCTGGGGGGCGGAGGAGCAGCAAGAGGGAGAGGGCGGGGCGGCGGCTCTGGCGTGGGTGGAGAGCATTGTGGCGGAGTACAGCGCCACCGAGCTGTGGGATGCAGGCGCTGCTGCTGGAGCCAGGGGGAGCAGCAGCAGCAGCATGAGCATGCGCTATGCCAACGACTGTGCACTGCTGCAGCAGGTGTGCCACTCCCTGCCACCTGCCGCATGCCGGGCGGCTCCTGCTGCTGCTGCTGCTGCTGCTGCTGCTGCTGCAGAAGAGGCAGAGAGGATCCACGCAGAAAGCAAGGGCTGCGCACACAAGACTGTCTGCTGCCAGCCAGCTTGTGTGGGCTTGGACTTGGGCACATTTGCACATCAAGAAAGTTGCAACAAAAAGTATTGACATCGGTTGTTACTACTATTCACTTAATATCCTACTGATGGTTGGGGGGGACTGTGAGGTGGCAAGCAGATGATGCTGGAGGGCATTGGCGTATTTGCGCGCTGCCTGGGCCCTCTGTTCGTGACACATGGTACCCTGCTGCTGTCGGTGCTGCACCTGCTGCTTGCCAAGCTGGCGCACCCTAGCGCACCCGTCAGCCGGGCGGCGCTGGCGGCGCTGCTGTCTATCTGCACCTTCTGCGGTTACTCCTCTGTGCGTTCTCTCTCCGTCCCTCCCTGGAACCCCCCTTCTCCCCACGCTGCCACCGTAGCAATGGCCATGCATGCGCCGTAGCATGTCACCAGCCTGAGAGAGGGAGCAGGAGAGGAGAGACGCAAGGGATTGATGGGGGTGAGCTTCACTTCCCTACCGTAGTGCCAGTGGTACATGCAGCCTCAACTTCTACAGCTTGGGCCGCGGCACATGCGTGGGCGCGCCAGATGTCTGTCATTTGGGTGTCGCTGGGGAAGCAGCAGCAGCAGCCACAGGTGGCAGGCAGAGGCGTGCGAGTCACAAAAAGAGAGGGGGCTGGAGCTCGGGCTCAGGCGTGCGAGTGTGGCTAAGGCTGGGGGGGAGCAGCGCAGGTGGGCAGCCTGGTGGCGGGCAACGCGGACTACGTGGTGGACGCGCTCTGCCGCGGCCTGCGCCACCTGGACTCGCAGCCCAGCGCACCCGCGCTCTTCGTGGCCGTGCTGCGCTGCACCGGCGCCTCCTCGCGCGTGCTGCCGCTCCTCTCCGAGCCCGTACGCTCGCTCGACTCCTCCTCCGCCTCCTTCTTTCCCTGCTTTCGCCTCTGCCTCTGCCTCTGACGCTCCCACTGCTGGTGGGGCGACACCGACCCCTGCACCTACCCTTGTCTTGTCCACTGCGATAGGACCTGTGCCGCTTGCCTTGCTGGCATAAATGCGGCGTGTGTGTGAGACTGAGTGGCCGCGCTGTGTATTGGGGAGGGGGGGAAGGGTCTGCATCTGAGCTATACTTACTGGCCCGTTTAGAGTGAGAGAGCTGCCCACAAAGCGCTTGCTGCACGCTTCCTGACTGGGCCAAGGGGGCTTGGGGTCGGGGGGAGCTCTGGGAGCAGATTCAGGCAGCCGTGAATGGGCTTCAGGTGGCGGCACGCAAGCGCAACGCTCACCACACAGCTTCCTTTCTCATGGTGAGTGGCACTCTATGTGCCAGCCGCGGACACATTGCGCTGCCTGTTTTTAGTATGCCTACAAAAAGCTGAGCTCAGTCGACAGTTGGTGCCTTTAGGAAGCTCATAACTGAGGCCTGCTCCTGGATGGAAACATGCACTCTCTCACATTCTCTCTGCTTGTCGGCAACTTCTGCTGGCACCCACTTCATTCGCCTGAAAAAAGAAAATTCACTTTGTTGTCAGTACAATGCTTAATATGAAAGAGCCATATACTGGCGGAAAGCCCTAACAACCACGATACTCGAGGAAGGAACTATGCTCGCAAATCTCTTCTTTCGATGGTCACTGACTACAAACACAGGGGGATGGGCATTTGCAAAACAGGCCCTCAAGGAGCTGGCAGCTGCCGCCTGCTGGGAGGCAGCTGCTGGAGCCGACACCTGCAGGCAAGCTGCTGCTGCCGCCCTCAAAGCGCAGCGGCGCGAGCAGCGCAGGCTGAAGAGGCAGTCAGCAGCCAACATGCGTGCTGGGCGCAAGCAACGCGCTGTCCAGGAGGAGGTGGAAGAGGAGGAGTCGCTGACAGGCACCCCCACACCTGGTGGGTGACCTTTCCTTCCACTCCCCTCGGGGGGTCTGCATGCAGAGCCGCTCACCCCCTCTCTCTCCCTCCCTCCCTCCCTTTTCGTGTCTTTTGCTATGTTGGGACGTCTCCTTTGTGCTGTGTGGCTCTTGTTCTCTTGCTCAAATTTGTGGACGTCTCTTCTCGGATGTTGAGCTGCCTGTACGGACAATGCACTGACAGCAAGCTGAGAGGGGTATGGTGCGGCCTGCAGAGGAAGTGCGGGAGTACTTTCTGCGGCGCCTGGAGAGAAAGAAGCAGCTCGACTCGGACAGTGCTGAGGTGGACAGTGACATTGATGATGCCGACACTTCCTTTGAGGATGATGACGATGCCGGGGGAGATGAGTCACAAGCAAACGATACTGATGTGGCGGGTGACAGCCATGGGAGCATGACAGCTGTGGCCCTAATAGACCGTGCCAGGGAGGCCCAGGTGGCGAGGCTGAGCGGGATGCTGAAACTGCAGAGTGTGGCGGCGCTGTGCCTGGAGGCGTGCGGCCCCCTGCTGGCCTCGCGGGACATCCGCGTGTGCATGGTGGCCCTCGATACCACGCAGGTAAGTCACTCCCCGCACGTGCACCTTCTCCCTCGGCTGCCAATCTCTTTCACTCTCATTGTAACTTTTGACAAAGTTGGTGAACGAGAGGCCTGCCTTGTGGATGTCGGCGTGCAGCGTGGGTGACGAGCTTGAGCAGCACCGTTGGGGCATCAACATGGGGTGGACAAGGTTTTTGGGGGGGTGTGCGGTTGTTTGTGTTGAAGGGGAAGGGGGGGGTAGGAGGGTATAAATGAAGATGAGAAGGTGGGAGGGACTTTCTAGACAGTGCTGAATGTGCATGTGTGCGTCCCCTTTTACGCGTGTGTGTGCATGCGCGTGTGCGCCTGTGTCCCTGTGTCAAAACACATGCAGGCAGCCATGGAGGCGTTGGCGCACGTGGATGCGGCAAAGAAGGAGCTCAAGGCCGAGGCTCAGGCTGTCCTGGAGCTGGTGCGGCTCAAGCAGCGGCAGCAGCAGCAGCAGGGTGCGGGCAGTGAGAACGAGGTGCATGAGGAAGAGGACGAGGGGCCAAAGCCGGATGAGAAGACGGAGGACGAGGGCAACAGGCTGCTGCCGCGCGTGCACTTTGTGTGGCCCTACCTCATGCCCCTGCTGCGCAGGCCTGAGCCTGCGGTGCGTGTGCTTGCTCATTCCCTGAAAGCCTTGCCAAGCTTTCCCTCCTGTTGATTCCCCTCAAACCTTCATGTGCTCATCTCCATGAAGTTGTCACTGGACATGCCCCGATGCTGGCCAGTTGTGCGCACCATGCGGCGCATGTGCATGTATTCATGCGGTGGGTGGGTGCTGTGGGAGGGAGAGGGGGGGTGCAATGCTGCTGCTGCTGCTGCTGCTGCTGTGGCAGGTGATAGAGCGGGCGCTGGAGGTCGTGGCGGCCGTGGCGCGGGCGTCAGGCGGCCACTTTGTGGCGCGCCGCTTCCGCGACCACGCCTGGCCCCTCATGCGGCGCCTGCTGCACGAGGGCCCTCCGGCCGAGCATGCTCACGGCACGCATTCGCTGAGGCCTCTTCTCACAGCGCCTGCCGCAGCAGAGCGCGCCGGAAGGAGCTTGCTTGTGCTGGACCCTCGCGAGGAGACGCGCACAAGCAGCAGAAGCAGCAGCATGCGCGCAGCTCACAGGGACGCGGGCACGCATGGGCGAGCGCCGTCTGCCGTGCTGAGGGTGAGGCGCGCAGTGCTGCTCTGCATGGCGGATGTGGCGTCGTCGCCAACCAGTGCTCCTGCTCTGCAGGCTGTTACGAAGCAGGCAGCGGCATCCATCACGGCGTATCTGGACGCAACGTACCCACTGTTGCTGCGCGAGAGCGCCAGCCACGCTTTGCTGGCTCTGGGCCGTGTGGATGCCGACGCCGTGCGCCTGCCTCTCACCGAAGCGCTTTATGGGACGCCCACAGCCAGCAGCAGCAGTCTGGGGAGCGAGCACTGCGGGGGCGAGCTAGCCGGGGAGGGTGCACTTTCTGGGGTAGTGCAACTCTCGAACGCCCACGATGGACCCACTAGCAAGGGTGGTAGTAAGAGCGGCAGGCTTGTACAGCAAGTTGAACAGCTAGCGGCCGTTGTCTGCGGGAACGACAGTTCAGATGGGAGGGTCGTGATGCTGGAGGGCAGTCAGAGCTTGCAAGACCATAGAGTGGTCGATATGGCAGAATTGGTGACATCAGCTGTGTCGCATCCGGACATGGCTATAGCAGCAGCCTTCCCCAACCAGAATGTGAAGCTTAACAACAATATTGATAGGGGACTTGCAGAGACTCTGCTCCGGCAGCTAAACTTGCTTCATTGAAGGTGCACAATGAACTAGGTGAACACGTTTTTGCCTCATGTATTTTGCTCCTGAAATGGAGGATGCCTTCATATCCTTCATATTAAGTGCAAGTGCTTGGCTCCAGCATTTGTCGAGAAAATGATAGTATCATATTCATCGTGTCTGCAACCTACCTGCTATGTACCTATAGACTTGTACTTGTTGCAAATATGATCTATGCCAGCAATAATCAGCACCACTTTTATTAAGTTCAATACTAATGGAGAACGGATTATACATACACACTCACCAGATTGTACAACATAATTTTTATGAAGTTAATCAATCTCTGCTTGAAGGCAATTCAGTTAAATAGTCTATCTCAATCAGAATCAGAGTCAGAATCGGAGTCGGAATCATTGATAGCAGCTCGAAGGGCAGCCATCTTGGAGCTACTGTCAACCTGGGATGCCACCCCTCCTTGTGCCAGGGAGGCTTTAGTAGGAGCTCGAACACTGCCGCGTGCCATGGGGGAATGGTCTGCCTCTCTGCTGCTCTCAAGCTTCTTAGGTTGCCACGCGCTGGAAGGTGCATTGTGCTCTACAGGGAGAGGCAGTGTCTCGGTAGCATGGGCTTCGGGCACACGCCAGGCAGGAGGAGCTTCAAGTTCATCGTGCACGTGTTCAAAGGTTGATGAAAGCCTTTCGTTAAATGTGTTAAACTGCCACGCAACAACCTCCTCGGCTGGTGCTCCTCCAGAGGCTCCAGGGTTGGGAGACAAAAGGGGCGGCTGCTGGCCGCCAAACGTACGCAGCTCACCACCGCTGTCTGCATCTTCCTGCTCTTCTTCAGACGGAGCAGAGGAGGAGTCGGCAGGAAGCACAAGCACGGCATTGGGGGGAATGGCAGCCGAGCCAACGGCAGCCGGAGTGGGAGTTGGTGCCAGCCTCCTGGCCACATCCCCGTGGGGAGTAGTAGCTTCCTCGGCGTCCTCGTATTGGATCTTCTCGCGGCGCTCTTCTGAGCTGCCGTGGTACCTGCAAAAGCAGGCCTCCTCTGTTGGGCGTAAGCACACACTCGTTCGGAATCTTCTGGCTCGTGACGGCCATAGGCGTAGTGCCACTTGTCAGCAGTCACCACCTTTTAACAACTCAGGGCTCTCCAATAACATGCAACACAGGTCGGCGGGACTCACCTGGATTGCTTGTACATGTTGAAGGCATAGAGGCTGGGGTCTTTTTCAGGCACCGCCTCTTCATCAGTCCCCGGCAGGGGCACCACTGTGGAGGCAGAGACCTGCCACCAGCAGAGCTCCACGTTCATGCATCAGAGATGCCAGGGAGCTGAGGAGCTCACAGCTACTATGCAGCCTCGGACACCTTCAGCATGAAAAGGAAGTGCAGACCTGGAAAGGTTGGGCAGTGGCCAGAGGAGCCTCCTGGTCCGCCGGCGATGATGATGCAGCCGCCGTCGCCGCTGCCAGAAAAAGAGTGCGCTTGCAGAGGCGCCTGCGGAAGCATAGGTAGAGGAGGAGCAGCACCAGCAGCAGCAGGAGGAGCACCAAGCTGAAGATGCCCACGGCTCCCAGCGTTCCCGCTGCCCCTGCTGAACCAACCGCCACACAGCACAAAGCTGTGAGCGAGCAGGTCATAATGGACTACCTTCATGTTAAACATATATTTTCGTTTGCAAAGTATGTATAACCAACACAATGCACGTTTTGGGTAGGAGAGGGATGTTCAGGGCACTCGTGAACAAAGGATAAGCATTTTAAGTCAATTCTTCCCCATGCAACAGACGCCCCACTTGGTTCCCTCCACACAGAAAAAGCTGTCCTGCAACATACCAAGTACTACCGAGCATGGCAGACTTGGAAGAACTACAAGAAACCACTTAGGGACACCCGACTGCACGTATGGTGTTGAGCAGCACGTGCAGCTGCCGCAGCCCGTTCATCGCGGACAGACCCAACCAGCCCATGCATCTTCATTCTTGACTCAACGACTGCTGCAAATTCACAAAAGTGAAGGGGGGGGGGGGGGGG